>SNQJ01S0074086.1:7404-29894 GCA_010110895.2 Picea sitchensis | reverse complement strand
TCTACCTCCCTTCTATCAAGTACTTATAAACAATCGATCAAGAAGGGAGGTAAGACTTAGTAATACCCAACATGCATGGTGTGTGGTCCCTTTTGTTGTGGAAAAGACCTTTGTTTATGCGTGGTCCCTTCTTTTTTCTTGTGGAAGGACCATTTGTTCTCGAAGGACCATAGTTCTTTTTTTTTTGGGTGTGTGGAAGGACCTTTTGTTCCAGAAGGACCATGGTCCCTTTTGTTTGTGGAAGGGCCTTTGTTTTATTGTGGAAGGACCTATGTGTGTATTCATTTTTCCAATGGATACAGACACTTGGGTTGGCTTCATTTTCTGGGTTTCTTCACAACCACTGGGTCCCTTGTCCCCTTTGGAGCAAGTTTTTAATACAATGATTTTGACACTTTTTCTTGTATATCAAACTCTTTATCATAATATATTATATGTAATATTTAATTGAGTTAATATTAAAAATCGAACAATGGTTTCCCTTCCCCACCACAATAAGAGAAACACATGACTTATAAAAAAAAAAAAATCCTTACAAGAATGGATAAATGAAAAACTTCCCATTATGTAGCTAAATCATTAATTATTATAAAGGTAATAAGATCTTTCCCATGTATAAGAAAAGGGATATTTCCACCCTACAAAGTAGGACAACTAAGAAAGTAGAACAATAATTTAGGATGTCATCCCTTTTCACTTTTCTTGTAAAATTACTATTTGGAATAATAAAGTATGTTATCTTCACTATTTTTTTATTATGTGAAAATTAGCTTTGTTACCACTTCTAACTAATTCGATATAATTACTCTCATTCATTGTTATGAACCCTTTTGAATGATTTGTACATGACTACAAATAGAAGTGTTTTTGTGTAGTGTGACAAATAATCTCATGATAACATATAGAAGCGTTTTTGTGTAGTGTGACAAAATAATCCCATGATAGTGGGTTCGAATAGCAAGGTTGGAATAATAAGTAAGATTCATAATAAGGAGATTTCTTTATTCAGATTTTATTTTGATGATTTTGAAAATATAATGTATTTTGGTTATAAGTTTTCCTCCTACCTTCATACATATATTGAGTGGAATATGTTAATACTAGATTTTTTTTTCCTTGTCTGACATAGGGAATGAATTATCAAATGCATTAGAGTGTATTCGTTTTTTTTGTTCAGTAAGTGTAAGAGCCTGTATTATTAAAAAAGGGTTATGATACAAAAAAGGTGGGTTCCCTGGTCTGCTAAAAAGGAAACCAGACCAGAGGTTCTCGAGTTACGTTTTCTGAAGTAAACAAGGGGTGGGACTGGACTGCCACCTTGGGAAACTATCCCAGTCCTACCATATCCATTTTTTTAAAAGATAAGCACAACATACATGATAAAAAAACAACAAAACAGAAGATGAGATTGGCCCCAAACTGACTTGACACTAGTCCAGGACAATGATGTGTTTCTTTCCGTCATCCGCCTGACCCTTGTTCTCCTCCTTCTAGGAGATCGTGCGAGTCTTTCTGATATGTGTTGGTGCTCTGTTTCCGTCAGTTGGCATGATGTCTGTTATCACTCCGTAATTTCTCAAGTTGAAGGAGAAATTGACAGAGGTAACCACAAAACCACTTGGAGTCATGGATCTAACCCTCCAAGACTTAGAGAGGGCTCTCTCTTTCTAATTTAGATTTGTTTGATTATGGATCTTAGGCTAGTTATGAAATACAATGATTTTGGGTTTAAAATTTTGGTTGGAATACGAGAAAATGGGCCATTGGGCAATGGAGTCACAACTTAATTTAATCAAGGTAGGTTTAACAGGCCAATGTTGCAGAGCAGGACAAGAAAATCCAATGGATCCTTATAAATTTGATGCATGAATGAGACGAATGGGTTTAGAGATCCAATAAAAAATAAAGCAATGAAGAATTATGCCTTTGATCTTCAATAGAAAACATAGAAATTATTCCAAATTCAGTGATAGAGTGTATATTCAAACAAATTCCGTCCTATATATTCTTGGAATAATTTAGAATGTAGAAATCAAAATGATTAATAGTAAGAGACTAAATATCAGGGAAAAAACTTCACCAATGAAATCAACACAAGAATCCTGTAACAATGCCCTGTATTACTATAATTTGATCAAAGAGTTCATGTGGGCAAAATTGATCATATCTCCCAACATGTCCCAACAGAAGCCAATATTTGCTAACTGGAACCAACCCTTCATACTTCAAAATCAGAACTATTTATAACTTATTTACAAAGCCCTGTCATAAATGAGCAGGATTTATTCTAATCTAATTGAAATTAGGATTACAAATTATAGGGATTTTGTGAATCTGATTGAATTTATGGTGCTAATTTAGTGGAATTTGTTGTGATTTGTCCTTGACTTTTGTTGCATTGTGTTCATTCCACTGACATTTGGAATGGTATTGAAATCATCTCCACAACTTCTGCGTACAATCATCTAATTTTTACCATCTGTACTTTGATTTTTTGCCTCCCAAAATTTTCAATAATAGGGTCCGGTGATCTCTTCGATTCTCCCACTCCGAGATATTTGTGTACAATATGGGGGATTCTTTTGTATATAAACTTTTTCTAAACAAAAAACTCCTTTAGTTTTTCTAAATTCATTTCCAATTCGCCAAAACAGCTCCCGCAAAATCATGACTAAAACAGGAGAAAACGAAAAACTAAAAAATGGGGCTCAAATATGGCTTCCATTCTACCAACTGTTGGCACCTGTGTAAAATATCGGAGAATTTTTTGTTCTTCAGATCGTGATGAACAAAAACCTCTCTTAGATTTGGAAAAATTGTCTTCGTTTTCCCGGAATCACCCTCGGAAACAAACTGGTCAAAATGGCAAAAAAAATGGTTTTTGAAGTTGGGAGGGTGGTTTTGGAGGGGTAAAGCAGTTTACTCAAACCCTTGGGGTGGTAAGTGGTATTGGGAGGGGGTCCGAGTTCACCAGAGGGTGACAAGTGTCCCTCCCAATACTACTTAATCGGAGCCCAGATGTTGATGTGACGTGAGAAGGGGGGGTCCGAGCTGTACGGGAAATATCGTGGGTGGGTAGAACTTAGGATATAATTAATTTTATTTATTTGTTTTATTTTTTAATTCATGTTTGCTTTTTTCTATTTCGTTTTATTTTTTACATGTTTTTTGTTTTTGTTTTATTTTGTTTATTAGTTTTTTTATTATTATTTACTTTTTATTTTATTTTGTTTATTTTGTTATTATTGTTTTTATTTATTATGTTTTATATTTGTAATAAATGTTTATATTATTATTTTGTTTTATTATTTAATTGTTTTTAATTTATATGTATTTTAATTTTTTTTATTTAATTAATGTTTGATTAATAAAACACTAACCTAATTACTAACTTAATTACTAATTATTAATTAATAAATAACTAATCTAATTATTAATTACTTTATTAAACTAATTTAACTACTAACCTACTAACGTAAAAAAAATTATCCTTAGCTTGTTTATTGCAATGTAGGGATGAAAATGGCGAAGGGGTGAAGAAGTGAAGGATAAGAGAATGAAGGGCACAGTAAGGTGACGAAGGATTGGGCAGGGTGATGAAGGATCGAGCGAAATGGATGAAGGGAGAAGTGAAATCAACCGAGGCCAACAAACCAAATGTCTTCATCATGAGACCAATGCCAAACAGATAGTTATAGGAACAAATAACCTATGATTATAGGACCTCGAAAATGTCCATGTGATGGATGTAGCACAGATAGAGGTGGAATTGAGCAGCCAACCACTCTATATTGGCTTTCTAGTCCTTCTCGACCTCAATTAGCAGTTTGGTAATGGTTTCCAGACTGTTGAGGTGACTCAAGATTTCGTTCAACAGTTTCTTGTGTTCTTTGTTGTCCTCCAGTCTAGCGTCTTCCATTTCCGAGCTCACTTTACCAATCATCATCTTTGTTTGTCACGCCATCTACATCGTTTTGTGGTAGAGGGTTTCCCTGGGCTGCGTGGTGTTGGAGTTACTTCACACACACCTAGGATTTATTTTTCCTAAGGTTTTTTATTGTTTATTGGTCACAATTAGTCATTATCCAGTCTCCTATATTTTAGGGGAGAATATTCCACCTGGAGAATATTCTCTTCAGTTTTCACTTCAGTTTGACTAGTTGAGTGGACTCTAGATGTTGCATTGGTTTTGTCACCATGCAACATTGGGATCATCACTAGATAACGTGAATTTTCCTTGGGATCATCACCAGACTATCACATTACTCACGATTCCCTAATCTCCTCCTCACTTCACCTTGTTTTAGTCAGTTAACTGAAGACCGGTAGACAATTTAACTCAGACTAGGTGGCAGTTCACTCCCATAACTGCCTAAGAGACTAGACTAGGTGGAAGTTTACTCCTGTAACTGTTGGTGTGTGTCTAGATCACTCTATACCACCACTATGGCTCATTAGTTACTCATGTATCCTATATCTATTGTAAATTATTCATTGTTTAAGTGTGGAATACAGTTAATGAGAATTATTTCATTCTTTCTCTCCTTCTTCTTCTTTCTCAAATTCTCTCTACAAATGTGTGTATTATTTTTTAGCTAGATCTATTATGTGCAGGCTCAACACATTTACATGGTATTAGAGTCGACAGACTGCAAAGCAAAAGATACACCAAATTATTTTTTGTAGGTACTGAAGATTGAAGAACGCATAAAAGATGGAATTTATGTTTTACTCATCGATAATACTTCTCACGCCTCATAACTATTTGGAGTGGAAGCCAAATATTCTACTTCTTGTCGGAAGTAGAGGCTTATACCAAATAACCATGGCAATGGAAGTAGAGCCTGATTCTGCTAATGAGAAAAATGACTTTCTCAATAGACAAAATATGGCCATAGGATTTATATGTTTGTCTATTTCTCCAGAAATTCTCCACCAAGTATGCGATGTCACACAAGACTTCACTCCAAATGAATTATGGAATAGATTGGAGGTTCTATTTGGGAATAAAGAAGATTTTGAAGATTGCATGCAGGGGATTGGAAAGATAGAGTCAGAAAAGAAACCGTCAGAAGATCAAGCGTCTTATTCTGAAGAGTCTTCTACACAAGTATTTGCAGAAATTTGTATTCCATTAATTGAAGATGATGTATACTCCATTTCAGATTTGTTTTCTGAATTTCATGTAGAAGATATATGGAATGCATCCCAGGGGTCACATGCAGACACTTTTCCATGCACAATGCATGCATCTCAGGAGACGAAAAGGGAGCCACGCACATCAGACTCAATTATGATATTTTTTTATAATACTTTGCAGAAACAAATTGGATATTTGAATTCCTCTCGGGAAAATATCCAATTTCAAAAAACAAATCATCTGAAACAGAGTCCGGGAAGTGAAGTTATGATTGTTTTAAAATCAACAAAATTTTAGTGTTTTTTCTAGAAACGGTCGCACGGTTTTCAAAGTTTCATCCAAACTTTATTTGGATATTGTTCATTACAAGAAGAGAAAGTGGATAGGTGTGGACATATCAATGATGAATCTACTTCATCAGATCCATTCAGACATCTACATCTTCAAAAAAATCTTCAACGAGCACAAACTTGCACAGTTACGAGGTCTTCTTGGAGTGAAGGACATGGTTGTTTAACAACTGCTTTTTGTTCCTTCTCTTTTTTTTTATGCATTGTAATTTGAGGGGGGGGGTTTCCCATGAGGTTTTCCCTCTTTCCTCGTTTATTTCATTGTATCTTTTGTATTTGGGTACTTAACATGCCCTTGTTGCCAGGACCCATTCTTTATTTTCACCATAGTGATGTTCAGGGGGGGTGTTGGAGTTACTTCACACACACCTAGGATTTATTTTTCCTAAGGTTTTTTCTTGTTTATTAGTCATAATTAGTCATTATCCTGTCTCCTATATTTTAGGGGAGAATATTCCACCTAGAAAACATTCTCTTCAGTTTTCACTTCAGTTTGACTAGTTGAGTGGACTCTAGATGTTGCATTGCTTTTGTCACCATGCAACATTGGGATCATCACCAGCTAATGCGCATTTTCCTTGGGATCATCACCAGACTATCACATTACTCATGATTCCCTAATCTCCTCCTCACTTCACTCTGTTTCAGTCAGTTAACTGAAGACTGGTAGACTAGTTAACTCAGACTAGGTGGCAGTTCACTCCCATAACTGCCTAAGAGACTAGACTAGGTGGCAATTTACTCCTGTAACTGTTGGTGCGTGTCTAGATCACTCTAGACCACCACTATGGATTTTTAGTTACTCATGTATTCTATGTCTATTGTAAATTATTCATTCTTTGAGTGTGGAATATGGTTAATGAGAATTATTTCATTCTTTCTCTCCTTCTTCTTTCTCAAATTCTCTCTGCAAATGTGTGTATTATTTTTTAGCTAGATATATTCTGTGTAGGTTCAACACATTTACACATGGCTCCCGGTTGAGTTACCCAGTCTGCTTCCTAAGTCATAGCATCCCATTTTTTTCCGTGCGCTTTTCTTTGATCTCCTTTTCCCACCGGGTAATGGTCTCCTTTCCTTTCGGTGCAACCAGAGTATGAAAGGTGCCCTCTATGTCTTTTGCAGCCTACTCCATCCTTGAAACCCGCCGAGGACTGTTCTAAGTTTCCTTCCCCATGGGGTTTCTTTTACTGTGCATTCGCTTCATTTGCACCATCCTGTCTGGCCTATGGCAACACCTTTGTTGGATTCTCAGCATGTTCTCGTCTACACCAGGATTCCTCCTTTCCCTTCCCTTGTGTCTGTGGTAGCCCCTGCAGTTGTGCTCTTCCTTTTTGCATCTATTTCTATTGTTTCTTCTCTTATTGAAATTTCCCTACTGCGGGCTCATCCTTTCAATCATGGTCTACCCATAGAGGTGAACCTTCCCATCATTTTTCCTCGTCACAGTACATATGATCATGATGACTCGATCGTTATTGCTATACGGGCCCTTGTCCCTGGTCTCTTGATATCCTACTATGTTACTCCCCGCACCTGGTCTTTGACGTGGTGTATCGATATTGGTCCGTGTCAATCCCTCTTGTGTGTTGTTTTTCGTCTATACTTTCCCACAGTCTTTCCCCGCAAGTCTTACTATTGACATGACCTTGTTGTCGTACCCTCGCATGTTGTATAATCTGATCCTACATTGTAATTGGTGGTCGGGTGTTGGGCAGTCCCATCCTACCTAGGTCCTTCATGCCTTCTGTTGGGCCTTTCACTGCCTTGCTCGATGTAATATTCCTTGCTTAAGCTATCGCCATGATCTTTTGTCGCTAGTTGGTTGCAGTCTATTCTGAATTGTCCTTCCGGTATGTTGATCTAGGTAGTTTCTAGTTTTGGTCCTTCCTTTCTAACCCCCTCGTTGGCGATTATGTCCACCAGGCCATTCGATGACCTGCATACCGAGTGCAACTCCACTGTGTTCATCGTTTGCAAATGCTCCTGGATTTTTTTGTAGGGAGTGTGCCAAGTGCCAGTGTCTCTGAACCTTGCCCACTCTAGTGCCATTTTGGAGTCTCTTCATTGTGTTGATAACCAAGGTGGGCTCACCTTCCACGATAGTGTTTTTCATCCTTTCACGGCTTAGAATTTCAAGAATGAGCTCCAAGGCTCCAAATTCCGCTGCATTGTTTTTTGAGTTTCCCATACTCCCAGCGTACAGCTGGATTATGTTACCACCACTATCTCCTATCACCCCTCCCATCCATGTCATTCTTGGGTTTCCTTTTGTCACCCCATCAAAATTTAACTTGAGGAACCCTGTCGGAGGGGGTATCCAGTTGCAGTCTCCTATTTGGAGATTTGGTGGCCACCCTAACTGTGTGTTGTTGCGCCTGCCTTTTAGGTGAAAGGATTCCAGGATGCGGGAGTCCTGGCCTGTTAGTTGCGCTTTTCCAGTCTGGCAATTGCGAATCTGCACCGTTTCTCGTATTTGTGAGATTATTGATTCCTTGAGTTTCTCTTCCAGAAGGCTTTCATTCCTGAAGATGTGTTGGTTCCTTTCTTTCCATATTTCCCATATCATCATTACTGGCATGATATTCTAGCAGAGGTTTACCATTTCATTTTTGTTGTAACTCTCATTCCAATTTTTTATGTTTGCGTTGATGTTACCTTGGGTCCTATTGGGATGGCGAAAGATGTCTGTCGCCCAATCCCAGATCTCTGTTGTTTAATTACATTCATTGAGGAGGTGATTAGTTGTTTATTCCTTAGCTTAACAGAGGTGGCATTGTGATGGGCCTATGAAACCCCTTTTCCTTAGGTTTTCCAAGGTTAGAATTCGGTTATGAAGTACTAGCCATTTGAACATTTTGATTTTTAGCCACTGGGGGCTGCCCCAAATATTTCCCCACTATTGCGCCAGATCTTCTTGGTCCTAGTCAACGATGTAATGCCGAGCTTATTTTAAGTTGAATTCCCCACCTTTTTTCCTAACCCATATTAATTGGTCTTCTTCTTCTGAGACTGCAATTTTCCTTTTCCCCAATTCCTCCTCCACCTCTTTCATTATTGTTGCGATCTAATCTATGTTTTGTGGATTCAGTTTGTCTCAGATCCTCCATCTGTCATAGTCATTTTCTTGTTTCCAGTAGTGATGGATTTTGATTTTTCCTTGCATGGTCATTTCCTGTTGTAGTTCCACCATGTTCGGAGTTTCCAGTCTGGGTTCCTGTTTCCACGTGTCCCCCAAAAATCCAGTTGTTTTACCATTTCTCACTTCCCAGAAGATGTGTTTCTGTATCCAGGTTTTGTTGTGCCAGGCTAGATTCCAGGTGGTTGATCCCTCCCTTGTGCCCATAAAACTAATTTGATCCTGGTCATTGATGTACGGGGCATACTTGGCCTTCTAGAGGTTTTCCCATGGTGATGATTTTTCTTTGACTCATCGCCACCAAAGTTTCACCCCGTAGGCTTCGTTGGTTACTTATGGGTCTTGTAACCCTATGCATCCTTTGCATTTTCGTTTGAAAACCTTCTCCCAGGCCACAAAGGCCCATTTTTTCTTGTTTTTTGCTCCTTGCCATAGGAATTCCCTTTGGATGGCTCTTATTTTTTGGAGTATTCCTTTGGGAGCAGGAAACACTGAAATCATATAGGTCAGGATTGTTTGCAGAACCACTTTTTTCAGTATAAGTCTCCCCGCTAGGTTGAGGGATATGTAAGTCCAATTTTTCACCCTCTCCTATAGTTTTTTGATCACTCCTTCCCATGTTTCCATTTTTCATGCTCTGTCTGTCAGGGGGGTTCCCAAGTATTTTGTTGGGAGCATTTTTCATTCAAACCCCAAAATGTTTGGCAAGTTTCTTTGAATTGTTGGGTTGGTATTGAAGAAATATATCATGGATTTGGAGTGATTGATCTCCGCTCCAGAGGCTTCCCCAAACTCTTCTAATATTATTTCATAGGATTTTTCTTCCTTGACCGTGGGTGTGCCATGGAGTAAGGTTTCATCAACAAATTGTTGGTCTACTGAGTCCTTCCATCATCAGAATGAATAGGAAGGGTGATAGCGGGTATCCTTGTCTGATGCCTCTTGAAATCCATAAGGGTTTGGCTGGGGCTTTATTGATTAAAAGTGAGTAACTTGTTGTTGATACTAGGATGACTATCCAGTTGATTTAGTGTTGTGTGAAGACGAAAGCTTCCAGAGTCTTGACCATATAGTGACAGCTAATTTTTTCATAAGACTTTTATAGGTCAATTTGGATTATCATCCCCCCTCTCCTCTAGATTTTCAGGGTGTGTATCAGCTCATGGGCATGGATGATGTTGTCCAAAATTTGTTGCCCTTCTACAAAACCCGCATGTTCCTGTGAAATCAGTATGGCTAGGAGAGGTTTCAGTCTATTGGTTATGACTTTGGAGATTATATTGTAAACCACATTGCATAAAGCTATGGGTATGTAGCGGTCTGGGGTCCTTGCTTCATTTTCTTTGGGGATTAGGGTAATCATTGTGGAGTTTATCTCTTTCAGAATGGAGGCCGAATGTCTGGAGTCTTCCACCACCCCATAAACGTCATGTTTGACCACTTCCTAGAAGGATTTAAAGAATTCCATTGTGAACCCATCTGGACCTGGGGCCTTTCTGTTGGGCATATCCTAGACCACTTGGTCAATTTCCTCCTTAGTGATGGGTTTGTTTAGATTTATATTTTGTTCCTCGGTAACTAGCCTGGGGATGTGTTGAGTTATCCTTTGTATGCCCTCCATTCGGTCTTGGTTGGGTCCCTGGGCTATCCCATGGAAATAATTTACCAATATATTTTCAATCTCCCTGTGGGACTCTCTCTTGATCCTATCCTGATCCTAAATTTTCAATATTTTGTTGTGGTTTCTTCTAGCAATGGCTGTTTTATGAAAAAACTTGGTATTCTTCTCTCCTTCCTTTAGCCACATGATTCTGGACTTTTGGCACCATAGAGTCTCTTCCTACTGGAATCTTGCTTCCCATTCCTGGGTCATTTGGATATCTTCTCTTTTTTGATCCTCTGTATAGCCCTCGTCTATGCATATTTCCTGGTGTTTCCTCATTTTGTCTTCAATACTTTTTTTCTTTGGTTTATGTTTCCAAATATTTCCTTGTTCCACTCCTTGAGTTTATGTTTGATGTACTTAAGTTTCTTATAAAGTTTGAACATACTTGTCCCTTGCTCCGGTTGTTTCTCCCGCCACCATTGGTTGATGTTCTCCTTGAAGGTGGGATGTTCGATCCAAAATTTATCAAATCTGAAAGGTTTGTTCTTCGGTGTGGTTTGGAAGTTTGCTTCCAATTGGACTGACCAATGTTCAGAACCCCCCTAGGGAAGGATGCTGCAATCTAGAGTTAATCCCTACAGAATGATGGACTCCAACACCAAGAATCTATCTAGCCTTGTCGCTACCTAATGTTGATTTATATGTTTGTTGTTCCAGGTGAACTGGCCATTATTGGTTATGATGTCCATTATCTCCACTATGTCAATGAAAGATGAAAAGTCTTATGCATCTCTATCCAGTCTCATGGTGCCTCCTATTTTCTCCGCAAGTGTCGTGATGATGTTGAAGTCCCCTGCCAGGATCCAGTGGAGGTTGCTGGAACGGGATTTTAGGTTTTCTAGGTCTAGGAGAATTTTTCTCTTTTCTTCCAACATCTGGGGTCCATACACATTAGAGCATAGGATCACCACCATGTTACCTATGATTTGCCTGTTAACCAAAAGTGTGTGTCTGGTGTCTTCGACAGATAGTAGATTCATCACTTGTGGGTTCCACAAAGTGAGAATACCGCCTTCCATCTGTTGTCCTTCGATACCCAACATCTTGTACTTTCTCCATTGTTTTTTGCTAATTATTTCTATTTTGTCTATAGTGCATTTTGTCTCTTGGATGAAACAGAGGTCTGGTTGTTCCTTCCTCAATCTGTTTTTAAGGATTCTTTTCTTTCGTGGGTTGCTTAGGCCTCTAATATTCCATGGTATAATATTCATTTAAACATGTGGGGGGGGGAGTTGGGAAAGATATTTTTTTATCTTACCTGAGTTTATCAGCAGAGCTCCTAGTTCCTGTAGGGCTACACTATTTGATTTCCTGCCTTTCTTCCTTCTCGTTTGCTTGGGTGAGAGTTGTGGTTGTCCCTCGTCTGCTTTGATTCCTAGGTTTCCTATATCCCCGTGTGTGTTCTTGAGCCCTCTGGATTTTTCTTCCTCCCTTAGTAGGAAGAGGTATTGGATACGATCTAGTTTCTCCACTGGTACATTTTCTACACCCTTCCTTTTCCATTGCTCCAGTATGTTCGGGAGATCTATTCCTTCCCTTTCCACAATATCTCTAAGATCAGGATCTTCAGTACCTACCTCACTTGGTGTCATTTATGCATCTTCGTCAACCTCCCACATGGGGATGTTGGCATCTCTAGTTTCTCCATCCATAGGAGTTGCGCTACCCCCCTGTGTCATCTTATTGCTTGGACTATATGTGTTCTCATTTGTTGCTTGTTCCCTAGCTTCTTTAGCTTTTTCCTTTTCCTTTCCTTCTTCTTCCCCTTTGTTGGTCTTGTCCTGTCCTTCTGTTCTAGTCCTGGCTTTCGGATTGCTTCTTGTTGGAGCTTTACTTGGTTTCTTTTTTTCTCTGTTTCTGTGGTTCGGCTTTATAAACCTATCCTCATCCTGTTGTATTTTGGTGTTTTCCGCTTCTTGTTTTTTATTGAGCGGAAATTCTCTAATTAGGTGTCCATGTTCATGGCATCTTCTGCATATGAATGGTATATGCTCATAGTTGATGCTTTGTATCCATTCCTCATCCTTGAATTCCAGGCTTATGGCTTCTCGGAGTGCCCCTGAAACATCCATTTCTATGCAGATCCTTGCATAGGAGGTATATCTCCCTTTTAGGGTTGCTTTTGATGTCTTCACATATTTCCCAAGTTTGTTCCTGATTTCTTCGAAGGTGGAGGGTAGCTAGTAGTCTAGCAACAGGGAGTAAAGCCTCAGCCAGACAGGGACATTCTTGAAGGTTTATTTCTCTTGGGAGAAGTTTTCCTTCCATGGCCGCATGTATAGTCCTGCTGAGGCGTGGAATTATGGCCCCCCCTCAAAGACTTTATCCCTGTCCTCCAAGTTCATGAAAACTATTCTGAATAAACCTTTCGAATCTAGGTGGAGTTCCACTTCCCCACCTGGCTTCCATTGGTATTTTATCTAGTTGTGTAACGTTCTTTCTGTGGGCCACAAGCCCATGAACTTGAAAATTAGTGCATGCGTATTCATCTGGTCCCAGAAGAGTTGCGTTTGTGGATATTCTAGTAGCACCTTGGGTATTGGTGTTGTTTTAGTTTTACACTGGTTTCTCCCTTCTACCCCATTGGGGTTCGCTGGTTCTTGCGCATCATTCTGGGTTTCTCTAGCTTCTTCCCCCATGCATTCCCTTTTTTCCTATTTTCTTTCCCGATTCTTTTCCGGTCCTGATCCTGAGGTGCTTGTCGTTGGTTCCTTGAAACCTACGCTTCGTGGGCCTTTCCCCCTATCCACCACTACCTGCTTGTATGAGGGGGTTCCATTACCATCGCCTGTGGTAACCATGTTTTCCTATGTTGTGACCGCGACTGCCAAACCCTAGCTTGCAGTTGCTCCAAACCCTAGCTCAGATCCGCACCGTCAAGAATCTCAAAAGGTATGTGGGCTTGGCCTAGTTAAGCTTTGTTCCGCGACTAGACCACATCCTTTCTCGGGTTTGAGCACAATACCAAACCTTCCCCATTAGAGATCATTCTTAGTGGAAGAGTATGTGATTATTACTGGAGTTATATGGAGAAAATTAGATTTAAAATAATGTCTTCAGTAACTTAGGTGACCTTCTCTTGCATGTGATAAATTTGGAATTATAAGTAAGAATCTATACTAAGAAACCATGAATTTCAATTTTGAAAGTGTGAATATTGGTGTTTCTAAAGTGAAAATTTGGATTAAAAAAGTGTGATTATTGGTTTTTGAAAATATGAATTTCAATTGTGAAACTATGAGTTTTGAATAATTTTGATTCCAACATTGTGATTTTGATTCCGAAACTGCGAATTTTGAAATCTAAAAGTGTCAATTTAGATTACAAAAGTGTCAATATCGAATTGCTACAATGTACATTTAGATTTCAATATTTTTGAGTTTATTTTTTGATGTGTCTATAAAATATTAATCCAAGATTAATGTATATTTGTCTACATTTTATTTGTGTATGTGCATGCACAATATCATTATGAAATGCATTGTTACATATATCAAGATTGAAGAGATTTAATTAAATAAAAACAAGTGATACCAATCATTGCATTGTAGAGTTTCACTTTTTTATAAATATTTAAGGCAACATATAATAAGGTTCCATATAAACAAAATGGTGACGATGAGTCGATGTTTTTTACCAACTTCCTCGCTTTAATTGTAAACACTATAAGTTGTTTATTATGGAAAATTTATTGACAAAAACCATGTTCTATGATAGGATAGAAGAAAACAATTGACCTTCCCTAGTTTTTTCTAAAGAGATAGATATTTAATAAAACCAACTACTAATTTATGAGTTCTTACATGATTAAAAAATCTTTGACAAATGTCAAGTATGGAAGTTCTTCTCCCAAATGAAGTCACACTCATTGGAATCACTCAACACTCTTGCCATTATGCTCCATCTGTTATTGTTGTGCCTTGACTGTGGAAAATACCTTCTCAATTGTTTTTATTTTCTCTCATGTCCATCCTACCTTTCGGTGATCAT
This sequence comes from Picea sitchensis, assembly GCA_010110895.2. NCBI lineage: Eukaryota > Viridiplantae > Streptophyta > Pinopsida > Pinales > Pinaceae > Picea > Picea sitchensis. The sequence goes on along the minus strand of SNQJ01S0074086.1, from coordinate 15,609 downwards.
GCCCATATGATGAACTGTTATCATCAATGAACATATTTCCTTATGTACCAATAACACATTTATGACATTTTTCTAAACAATTTATATACATTTGATATTTGTTTACCTTTTATATTCTAGTGGGATTCCACCATTCAACCTCTACCTTGTAACCCAAAAGTAATGTTTGAATCTCGATACATATTTCCCTTTACTCTACCCAACCATATTCCATAATCTAGATCTAGTGATTGTACTATGAACATTTGTCTCTCTACAACATCATCTCTTGTAGAGAATGGATCTCTAGGCTTGTCACATAAAGGTCCAACATAACAATTTAATCATCAATTATGTTACCATTATTGCTAAAGTATTCATCCACGACTTTAGGTGTGGGTTGTATACAAGCATTGTTTCTTATTTTTTTTCACTCTGGATGGCTAGAAATTAGTTATTGAGTGCTCAAAATTCATAAGATAGTGTACAAAGATTTAAATATATTCTTCCAATAAGTTATCATGGGATACCAATATTGTTCCCTTATTTTATATGCTCTTTATTTTGGAATGAAATATGTGTTTATAATCCTTTCTTTATTTATTCAAATTAGAAGGCCTCTTTACTTGTAGATTTGACAATTCAAGTTTCCCTATAGGTAAGTCTTAATGGCCATGAGGCAATGAATGCCACGAATGAATAGGGTTTGACTACTTTTCATCCCAAATTGAGGTTTTATATTACAAAAATAACATGCCATCAACACAATGGAATTTCAATAATTGGCATCCTTTTATTCTATATATCTTGGAGTTTTAATCCAATAAGTGTGGATCCATAAATATCTTGAAGTCAAATAATTTATCAATTAGAAATGAGAAGAAGGAATTGTGGTCCTCACATGTCCTATAAGTATCCATCATCTTTGGCAGTGAAAATATGTATTTCTACTTTGTTTGAGCTAATAAAATCCCATAAGTTCGATCTATATCTTGATGTGTGTGACCAAATGGGAGAAAACCAACTTCAACAATGTCAAACATCTTCCTTTCTATTAAAAGGGATAAAAATACAAACACATGTAAATTTTTGTTATCGTCCACACAATTTTCCATTTGCAACAAAAATATTGGTGGAAATTTTCTATTTGAAATATAACTATTTGTATTATCAACACTTACCTCAAGTACATGCATATCATCTTACTTGTAGAACAAAAAATATTCATAAGATTTAGTTTGTAATAGATCTTCATGCAATGGGTGGTTTATAAATAATAATAATAATAATAATCTAATTTTAAGGTCATGGCCAAGACAAACACCAAATTGGTATATGAGCCCCCCTTTTCTGTGGGACAAGGAACATACAAGGGAACCCCTTTGCACAATGATTTGACTGTCAAATTATACAAAGGTTTACATAATCTACCCCCCTTTGGATTTGAACTTGTGACCACCTACAAATCCACATAGTGATCCACCATTTGTTCTTCAATATCCTTGAGGCATTTAGTTAATGAAGTTAGTGAATTTTGAACCCATCTCTATATAGGAAAGGATGAATTAGTTGAGGCCACCAATCTTATTCTTTGTGTAAGCATGCCAGTCAAAGAAATTGGGAGATTCATGACACTACTAGTATCCTTTAGCTTTTTACTCAACCTTGCTATAGAATTATTTTCATTGTCCATATTGTCATGCACAATGCTCAAATACGTGCTAGGATGATTCTCTAAAATCAATCTATGGTCATATATAGTACACACTACAACGAATTGTAATATAATTCTTATGGTCCATTTGAACTACCCACAACCATTCTACTTCAGTTGGATAAGTGATGGCCCTAATTTTGTTGGTGATTGAGACACAATCATTAAAACTTTCAAATAAATTGTTCCTTGTGATCACAACATCTAGAAATTGATTTATAATTACTATGTTGAAATTGGATTGTGACACTATGTGAATACCCAATAGTTCCATGTCTTATTTAACCTTTTTTTGAAGTGAAGTTTGGGTCATATTTGAAGGATACAATCTAAGAGGTACCCTTTCTCCATATTGACATATTGAACACATTATATCTAGACCCTTATCTAAATTTTGATCCACAATCCTACTGACACTAGGTACTATTGCAATAGCGTTAGATATGGATTTTTGTAATACACTATGGTATATTACCATTCACTACCTTCAGGTCAAAATTTTAAATCCTATTCGTATAGTGCTAGAACTTTCTTCTTTTTATTCCATAATCCCAACACCATGCAATTGGATAAACATATAATGTGTCGAACTTCATTATAGGTAAAGTTATCTTATTTATGTATCCTTGTCTAGAAATAACAACTTTTAATGCTAGAGAATTTAGTGTTGGGGAATAGGGTGGAACATGTTACAAAAAAGACAGATAATTCTACAGATAATCAAATAGGGAATGAAAAAATTGGAATACAAAGGCAATGTCTAAAGACATTGTTACAACACTTAAGCACAACACATTGTGATTAGAACACCACAATGCATATTGTACATTGATATCGTCATATGATATCAATTAATCACTTGATGTAATGACCCATGGGGTCTGCTAGTTATAGATTCAAGATCTAACCAACTTCCATGAAATCAGGAGGATATTGTCCACATATAATTTTCGGTTGTTACAATTGACTCTGTCAAATCCATGTTGTCTAGTCGACTCGACAAGGATGCTTGAACCGACCATCCATGCATCCAAATTGCAGTATATTGTTGGGTTGATCGATCCACTGCTTGACTATATATGAATCATGGTTGACTATCTGAATACCAGACATGTCGACTACTCGAATGACTGATGTAGATATCTAGTCGATCGCGTGACTAACTATTTCCAGATGTAGGTCAACCGCCCAACCGACTGATTGCATAAGAAGTGTGTTGAACCATCATGACTTGATGTTCCAATACCCACCATTAGCACATGTCTTTGGATAATTAGGAGGTGAAATTACATCATCATGACACACCCCCATAATTGCAGCTTCCTGAAGCCCAAGCATCGTATAGAGATTGATAAATTTAGATTCTTATAAAGGTTTAGTGAATATATTAGCAACTTGATCATCTATTCTGCAATATTCAAGAGAGACAACATGCTCATGAAATAAATATCTCAAATAGTGAGCATGGAGCTCAACATGCCTCATCTTACTTTGGGAAACATGATTGTCACCCGGATCCATATTGCTTCAGTAACTGCTTGAACGATGCCACAATTTTTTCTTATGTAGCCAACAAGGATACTAAATTCTATTTCTTTCATGACCACACCAATGATCCAATGCTTAAGCGAAACACATAGCCATAAGTGGACTTCTAATCATCATTGTCACCATCCCATCCGGAGTTGGTGAAGTCGACTAGAGAATCTTAACTTCAACAATATTTGATATTAAAATGAGTGGTACCCTTGAGATAGTGGAAAATTCATTTGACTTCTTTCTAGTGGATTTCTCTGGGGTCCTATATAAACCAAGAAACCACACTAAAAACAAAGGAAATGGAAGGTCGACTATGAGTAAGATATATAAGATTGTCGACCGGTTGTCAATAAAGTGTAACATCGACTTTGGGAGTTTGAAATTTTTTGGTGAGATTTACTCCATATTGAAAAGGAGTAGCACAGGGATTAAAATTGTCCATCTTAATATGTGTCAAATTATCCATTACATATTTTGATTGAGAAATTAAAAAACCATTACATAGTGGTAATACTTGAAGACCCAAAAAATAATGTAGAGTACCAAGATCTGTCATGTCAGAGTCAACAAGTTGTTTCTTCAATCTAAGAATGAGATCAATATTATTGTCAGTAATGAAAAGGTCATCAACATATACATCAAAAATAAAAGTGTCTCCATTGGTATGGAGTACATACAATCTGTGATCAAATTCACAATGTTTGAAACCAAGTTGAAGAAATAAATTTTCATTATTAGCATACTAAACTCAGGGAGCTTGCTTCTAACCATAAAATGACTTATTGAGTCAACAAAAAAAGCTAGAATCTATCACAAAACCAAGGTGTTGTTCCATGAAAGTTTCTTTAGATAGGTCTTGTTGATGTCTAGATTTGTTCAAGTCCAAATAGCAACCTTGTGAGGATATTAATCCTCCTACGTTTTTATAGAGGTGGTACTCCTATGATATATCTTAGAACAATATCATGAAAAATAGGAGAGTGCAAAATAGAAAACTCCAAATCTTTATGAATCAAATAATAAAAAATGTTGATGACTGAAAATAATATACAAGCATCAAAGAATTCCTGAGAAATGGACCAGGAATCTTCACTCATAAAATATAATATTTGTAGAAATATTATACAGAAATAACAATTACAGAAAATATAACATAAATCTCACATCCATCACATAATTCCACATATGAGAGAACTTTAAAATAGTATTTTCATTGAGAATATAATAGAATATGTTAAGAAAATGTTAAATATCTATTACAACAAATTTTTCCTCACTCCATGCAACCTACTTGAATGGCCTTACATTTCCCACTACATACTTGAAGTCCCCGTTTTGTTTCATTCCAGAGCCAAAAATTAAAATTTTATACATATATGTGCCCTATCAGTTATACAACAAGTGTATACAAAGGTTGCTCCACTACAACCCGCGTACATCATGTTTGGTGCTCAAAAAATTAAAATTATGTCAGGTTTCCTAATCCGTATTTATGAGCGAAACGAACTGACTAACAAATTGAATACAATAAAAAAGAGATACGGAGAACAACATTAGATATCCAGTGAACGAAAAATTCTATTGAATAAATGAAATAGGTTGAAACTGTAAAACTGCATAACTAAAAATAACTTGCTCGAATGGTGGTATTTATCTCTGAGAAGATATGTGGCTGCTACATGCATCCGCCTGAGAAGAGTGATTACAATGTGTCTCCAGAAGCATTTTTATTATAACTCATGAATTCCAAAACCCTATACATCCAAAAACCTAACCCTGGGAGGTGAAACGTCAAAAGTTATGTGGGCCCTGCTGGGTAAGTTCGTACCTCAACTTCCCGTGGTCGTTACTTTTGCATACGACCTCCATTTTAGGCGTGTGATAGCCCGTTGGAAAGGTATTTTCCAGAAATACACATTATTGAGTTAAAATCTTACTCTATCTAAAGTTTGACTATGGAAATCCAAAAAACAACACAGTTTAGGGCCCTAAAATGGCCCTGGAAGTACAAAAAGATGTGTTGACATGAAAAATTCCAAAATAAGACAATTGGATTAGGTGGGCGACCACCAATATCCACCTGGAATATGTGTAGGGCTGCAGACAACTCCAAAAGTGTATAACCCATAATTACAAATAAGTACAAAAGAATGTGTTGAACTAAAAACTGCCAAGAGGAACCGGTTGGAGTAGGTGGGTGGACACCAATATCCATCTAGATTAGTCCTCCCCACCTAGGAATCAATGGTCTCCATTACGTTGATTTCCCCCATCAGGTGAGGAAAATTCTATTGAATTTGGCCCCGGGTGAGCCACTTTCCTTGGTGTAGGAGTTTCCCTGCCTTGACAACCCGATAAATATTGATCCTCTACTAGCGATTTCCCTTGACCTGTGTGTCCACTATCTAATTAGTGGATCCTTATTCCATATAGTCAGGTTTGAGATATGTTGGTGTCAGCTGTTCTATGATCTTTGAGGTTTCCAATAGTTGTGGAAAATATGGTTGAAGGAGGTCCACATTGAACACTAGGTGCTTTCCAAGGAAGGGTGGAGTATTGAGATCAAAAGCATTTCTACCCACAACCTTGGTGATAGTGTAAGGCCCATAGCACAATGGGAGTATCTTCTGATGGAGTCATATAAAGAGATATTTCTGAAAATGTATATAAATAATTTGTGGTACCCTGTGTTGATCATGGTGTTGCTTATACTTAGCATTGGATTTATACAAAATTTCATGGACCTATTGGTAGATGTGTTGAATCTGCTAAATGAATCTGGTGGCTTTGTCGGCCTCAAAATAAACATGGGAATATTCTTCCTATGTGGTTGCAATAGGTAGTGCAACATCAATGGGACCCAAGGGTTGGAATCCCATCCCCACCTAAAATGGGCTATGACCAATGGAGCTATGGAGAGCCATGTTGTAGTTGTGTTGAACATAGGGAAGACTCTCATCCCATGTATGAAGATGCTTAGAGTTTTACATGTGTAGGATGTGCATAGTAATCCAATTGATGACCTATGTTTGGCCATCAGTTTGGGGGTAGAAAGTAGTGGATTTAGTTAGCTTGGTGTCCAACAGTGACCAGAGACTCAACCAAAATGTGTTGAGGAAATTGTTGTCCCAATAAGAGATGAGGGTCTATGGTATCCAAAATGGACCCACCCGCATTTGAATAAGAGATTGGAAGTATATTTCATTGTGATGCTCTTCTTGTAGGATGTGAGGATGACCATCTTAGAAAATTGATCAACTTCCACAAATACACAATCATTTCCTTTCTTGGTGGACGGAAGGCCAGACATGTAATCCATCGAGATGGATTCCCAAGGTCTCTTAGGAGTAGGAAGAGGGGTGTATAAGACTTACTTCTTGATGGCTAGCTTGGAAATGGAACAGGCAGTTCAAGATATGATATACTTGCTGACATCTTGGAAAAAATTTGGCCAATAAAAATGTTTTTGTAGAACGACCATAGTTTTCTACACACCAAAATGTCATGCCATCCGACTGTAGTGAGCCTCCCAAATCATMTTTGCATGCTCACTTGCAGGAACATAGAGGTGGCTGAGATGGCATAAAATTCTGTCCTAAATGTGAAAATCGGTGACATTCGCACCTATACCCAAGAGTTGATAGGTGTTGGTGAAGTATGGATCTTGTTGATAAAGTTGGGGCAACTCAGATGCCTCATGTCCACAGGAATGGAGCACGGTAGTGAGTGCATCCATGGGAGGTCAATTGAGGCAGTCAATGACACGATTTATGCTCCATGTATTATACTTGATGTTGAGATGGAACTGCAACAGGTAGGTGGACTACTTTTGATGATGGTCATTCTGCAACTTCCCTTGTGTCTGTATGAACTGCAGAGGCTTGTGATCAATGTGGATGATTGTATCCTTTCCTAGAATGTAATGTTTTCATTGACAATAGGCTTGTACATTGGAATACATTTCCTTGTCATAGGTGGGGTATTTCTGGACAGTATCTAAGATTGTCTCACTATGGTATGCTATCAGATGAATGTGTTGAGTGAGAACTACACCTACAACATAGTCGGATGCATCAGTCTCAATATCGAACGATTGTTGCAAATTAGGTAAGGAGAGTACTGGATCTGACCACAAGCGATGCTTCATATCATCAAATGCTCATTGTTGTTCCTTCACCCATGAGAAATTTTCTTTTCCACCTCCCTTGGTCACTTGGTTGAGAGCCCATGCAATATGGGAGAATCCCAACACAAACTGTCCGTAGAATTTGGCCAGTCCCAAGAAGCTTCGAAGCTCGGTTAGTGTGGTCAGGTATGGCCAGTCATGGATGACTTGGATCTTAGTTGGATCAAAATGTACCCCATGAACATCAATAATTTATCCCAAGTATTGGAACCTGTTCATTCCAAAGGATCATTTTTCCAAGTTGGCATATAGCTTGTGTTGTCGCAGAGTGCTCAAAACCTATTGAATATGTTGCATGTGATCCTCCCAAGTTTTGTTGAAGATGAGGATGTCATCCAAATATACCACCATAAAAGAGTTGGTGAAGGGTCTCAATACATCATCAATCAACCTCATGAAGTGGTCGATGCATTTATTAAGCCAAAGGGCATGACCAACCATTTGAAGAGACCTTATTTAGATTTGAAAGTTGTCTTCCATACATCAGTTGGTTCAATGAGAACCTAGTGGTAGCCAGACTTTAGGTCAATATTGCTGGAAAAAAATTCCCCCTTGATTTGGTCAAGAAGGTCATCAATTCTGGTAATTAGGTACTAGTTCCTGACTGTGATTTTGTTTAATTCTCTGTAATCAATGCAGAGCCGCTAGGTCTCATATTTCTTATGCACCAGTACAATCGGGCTTCCGCAAGGGGATGAGTTGGGTCTGATGTGCCCCTTTTGAAGCAACTCTTGGATCTGATGCTTGATTTCATCATTTTCCATCCACAAAAGATGATAGACTGGTC
>SNQJ01S0074085.1:73341-89380 GCA_010110895.2 Picea sitchensis | reverse complement strand
TAAATTAACTGTGTTCTTTTATCTGAGTTTTTCACGCAAATTATGGGATTTTATAATTGTTATTATTGCATTGTGAATTTGTTGATATGTTCCCTTTAAAACTTCCGATATTGATTGATGCTGACGTGGAGTTATTAACCCGGGGTTATTTAAAGTATTTGAACATAAAATTTAGCATTCGGGTGGTGGGTAAGGATTGCACTTAGAGACTCTACTCACGTCGAAAGCACTAAAGGAAATAGATATTGTGACTACCTATACTTGGGTGGCGTCGGGGATCGGTATTTAAATGTAAAATTAATGTGTGTTTTATTTTGTAACTCCCCAATGCCGAAATCGCGTCGGGTGTCAGCGATACTGCTCCTCTCCTTGCATGATGCTTACTTTTTCGTTTTCCTGCAGAAGCCGTATGGATCGGTCATCGACGATACTCCTATCGAAGTTTAATCACAAAAAAGAAAGAATTTTGTCTGCCGATGCCGATGAAGATCGGTGCTCGGTTATTTTAAACTTCTCAAACAATTTTCATCACCTTTAACCTTTATCGATGCCGAACTCCTAAGCGCGTTGGGGAAAACTTTAGTTTTCCGATTCCTTAAGTAGTTATTAAGTGCCCTTTAATGGTTAAGATGATTCTTTGTTGTATGTTCAAGAAGACTTTAGAAAAATGAAACATGAAAAATAACCGCAGGTATCGGTTTCGTACTGAAGGAAAAACAAGGTGCAAAGGATGAAGTGGTACCCAAAAGTAAAAAATGGACATAGATTTTTAGGGTGTGTTGAGTGCTCAACAAATGGCGATTCACTGGGAGAAAGAAAAATCTCTGTTCCTCCTCCAAGGCTCGACTGATACGGAAACTGATGTAGAATCTCAACTGGTCTTAAATTAGAACCTCTTAACCTTTGCATATGACGTCCTTCGGTTGATGCTTTCAGGTCTACCTGTGGGATTTTAACCTCGTTCCTCCTTCGTTTCCTTTGACCCTGACTCATGCCCCCTTTTTTACAAATTTTTAGCAAAGTATTCATCGGCATGAGGCCTTTAATTACCTCTACTCCCCTGCTTCGGTGTCGCTCCGCTACCAGTGAGCGTCCATAGCCCCGACGGAGTCACCTCAACATCACAAACCTTTCTCCACTGCCAGCGAGCGTCCATAGCCCTGATGGAGATATCTGCATACCTCTCCTACTGTTCACTCTTTTGATAATATCAATTTCATTTCAGCATGATGCATTGAGTGAGTAGGAGAGAAGGATGTCTGTTTATTTGCTAGGTGAGAGAGTTAAGGTGGATGCTTCTCTAGCTTCATCTTCTGGGTTTATGTAGTCCTTTCCGACTTTCCTTCTTTCCCTTGAGGTATAAATGAACCACAAAGTAGACATTTCTGACATTTCTCCAAATTCATTCATTTGCTCCAGTTGGATAGAGGATTCCTCAAAGTAACCGCAATATTTCCAGTGCTTCTAACGTTTATGAGTGAGCGATGAGTTAGGAACAGGGTTTTCTACGTTGCGCGACCTTAAGGCCAACCATCTTTTTACCGGACATACCTTCAAAAGAAAAGAAATCTAGGAAGAAAAGAAACAAGAAAAGATGTACTTGCACAATCGTGAAGATATTCAACAAAGAACGTAAAACACACACACACAAATATATATATATATATATATATATATTTATAATGAAAATATTGTTTTAGGGCTTGGCCATTTACTGGGAGGGCATCAAGTTCTCCCCTCAGACTCTACAATCGATAAGTGCCTAGCCCAATTTTATTAGCTACCTGGAAAGGTCCAAGCCATAGATTCTGAAACTTAGAATGTTTCCCTTTAGGTTCATTTTCTCTGTCCCACTTCAAGACTAAGTCTCCTACTTCAAAATTATTTTCTTTAGCTTATGCTTATCGAACCATCTTTTCACTATCTGTTGGTGAGCTAGGAATTTTGACTTATCCTTTTCTCTCTCTTCTTCCAGCATGAGTAGAGTGTTAATCCTTTATTGTATGGCCGATGAGGGTTCTTCGTTGGAATCTTGGGCCAACTGAAAAGACAAAAGATAAAGTCCATTTGGAGGGATGGTTGCTTTCCCATAGACCAAAAAGTATGGGGAATTTCCTATAGCTTCCTTGGGTGTGACCCTATCGGCCCATAGAGAATTATAGAGTAGATTATGCCAATTTCTTTGGTTATCCGTAACCGTCTTCTTTAATATCCTTACCATGTTTTTATTAGTTGATTCAGCCACACCATTTCCCTGGGGATAGTAATTTGCAGAGTACCTGATTACGATTCCTTTGTCCAGAGAAAACTTCGTCAATAGGGTGGAATAAAAGTAAGTTGCGTTAACAAAGACTAGAACAGAAGGGACACCGAACCTCGTGATCAACTGCTGTTCTATGAATTGGATCACTACCTTCTAGTTTACATGAGTCAGAGGAATGGTCTCTGCCCATTTTGTGAAATAGTCGATGGTAGTAAGAATGTACTTGTGCAGATTCAAGGAGCTAGGTGTGATATCTCCTATGATATCCAACCCCCACTGCTCGAAAGGCAGAGAGACAGTAACAAGTTGGAGTGGGACCACCGCTCTTTTCTCCTTTCCAGCGCTTATTTGAAAAATCTTACAGTTTCTAGCATAAGTATGAGCATCCTTGAATAAGGTGGGACAATAATAGCCAACTCTCAGAATCTTATGAGTGGTGGTGTTTCCTGCAAAATGCCCCCCAGCGGGGCCATCATGGAGTTCATTCAGGACTTTGTTTGCGTCTTCTCGTTCGAGACATCTTAATAGTACCCCATCATAATTGATCCAAAAGAGCACCAAATTTATAAGATGATATTGTGCAGATTTTAATCTCAGGGCTCTCCTTTCTTTAGGGTTGAGGTTTTCGAGACAAGTCCCGTGATGTAGAAGATAAGTTAAATATTTATACTAGGAATCTTGTCCTAGGGAGATGTATGCTACTTCACCACACCACAGTGCCATTTCGTTCTCCCATCCGAGATCTTCATTTACTTGATCCCGGGCTTCGGCTGCAAGCTTGCACAACCCTTGCCCTTTTACTAGTTTTGCAGGTTTTATATCCAGATCAAATTCCTGGACCATCACCATCCAGTTCCCCCTTATTTCCCCCATTTCTTGCTAGGTAAACAAGGATCATACTGTAGGGTGTGGTACAATTACTTTAGTGTGATTCTTGAGGATGTAAGACCTGAAATGTTTTATTGCCTTATAAACCGCGTAGGCTTGTTTGTCTACAACAGGATAATTGAGCTCAACTCCTTGAAGATTAGTACTCATAAATGACACCAGGGCTTCGTTGTTTTCATCATCCTTTTGAGTCAATATTGCAACTAGCGATTAATCGGAGGTGAAAGTATAAAGGGAAAAATCTCTATTGAAATCGAGACTTCGCAACACTGGGGCCCGTGAAATGGCAGCCTTGATGTTGTTGAAGGCGTCTTTTTGCTCATCATCCCACTTAAATTCGACATCTTTACGAATCATCTTTTGCAAGGGTTTGATGATTTTTGCGAAGTCGGGAGTGAACTTCCTCACAAAATTGATTTTCCCGAAAAAGGACTGCATAGCTTTCTTGTTATGGGGTAAGGGAAGTTGAGCTATGGCTTTAATCCTTTCTGGGTCTATGCGAATCCTTTCTTGAGATATGATGTGACCTAACAACTTACCTTCCTCGACACCGAAGGTAATTTTCTTAGGGTTTAAGGATATACCGTATTTCCTACACCTCTCGAAAATCTGAGTTAAGTGTTGGATGTGCTCTTCCCTATTCTTTGAATACACTGTTACGTCATCTAGATACACTACCACACATTTATTGATTAGTCCTTGGAAAGCTATGTCCATGGCTCTTTGGGAGGTTTCTCCTGGATTAATTAACCCAAAAGGCACGTACTTATAAGTGAAGGTTCCCCATTTGGTTTAGAAAGTGGTTTTTAAACGATCTTCCTCTGAAACAAGGACTTGGTTATAACCTGAGAAACCGTCTAGTAGAGAGAAGATCTTCGAGCCAAACACGGTCTGCAGGAGTTGTTCCATCGGCGGGACCGGGTAATTATCTTTTTCTAAAGCTCTGTTGAGGTTCCTAAAATCTACACAGAGGCGGATCTCTCCTGGATTTTTCCTCACTGGAACAAGGTTCTCTACCCAAGCAGAATGCCTAACCTGAAAAATAATCTTGGCATCCAAAAGCTTCTTTAACTCCTGATACATAAGAGGTTCCAGGGATGGGTGATACTTTCGGAGCTTCTGTTGGAAAGGTTTCACTCCCAGTTTTAAAGGGATGGTGTGTTGAATGATGCATGTATCATACGTTTTCAAATCCCTACAAGACCACGCGAAGACATCCTGGTATTGTCTGAATAATTTGAGGTAAGATTTCCTCTCTTCCTTAGATATAGTCTTGCCTAGAATCACATTCTTTGGATGATCTGGGGTCCCAAGATTTATAGTTTCATGCAGGGGACAAGAGCTAGCAGTCTTTGCGTTTTTGGGTCCCTTAAATTGCTCTTTCAGATCAAACAGATTTTCTAGATTAGCTACCCCTTTTGGGATCGTGCAACCCTTTGATTTATCCATAGGTTGTCCCATTTGAGAATTGGTTTCTGCGGATAGCTCTTGGAATTCTTCATCATCAATAGTGAGATCTTTGAAATTGTCTTGGTTAGTCAAGAAATTTATGATTTGTTCATCTCCTTCGAAGAATTTCCAATTGGAAATGTTATTAGGTACCGACAGTTTGTAGAGAAGTTCCACAGTGAATCGGGAGGCTTCATAATATTCTAAAGGTGACAGCCCGGAAGTGGCTGTGGCCAAGGAGTCAACAAACATATTATTTTTTATGGGGATCGCAGTGATATTAAAAGCCTCAAAGTGCTCTAGTAACCTATGCACCTCCTGCTGATAGTTCTTCAGATGAGGAGAATTTCAATGTATAGTATTTCTTATTTGTCTAACAATAATTTCAGAGTTCCCGAAAACTTTCAATTCTTTGATATCCAAATCTATGGCCTTCCTTAATCCTTGTACCAGAGCTTCATATTCGACAGTGTTGTTGGTACATTCAAATTCTAGCCTACATGACAAGAAATGACGTTTACCCATAGGATAGATGGGGATGCATCCTTCTCCAGACCCTTCTTGAGATTTAGATCCATCAAAATAGAGGGTCCAAATCTGTGAACAAGAATCACTATTTTCGTTTCCCTTATTATTTTCTTTCTCCTTGACCTCTTGTTTCACAAGCTCTAGCGCCGGGTTTTGGCAGAAGAGAGTGTCTCCTGTCGGTATTGACGATTTCTCTTGGAAAATCAATTTAGAGTTTTGGGTAAGAGGAACATCGGATAAAACGGGGGCGAAGTTTCCAAAGTAGGATTCGCAGGAATAATTGCCCAGTATGGGGAAATCTATGGATGAGGGCTCGTTAGGGGTTTCTAAATTAGTGACCGTATGTTTTAGATATCTCTCCTTGTCGATTCTGATCATGTTCTTGTATCCCTTCAGTGGTAGCCAAAGGTGTTCCTAGTCCGTACTGAAGTATCCATTTATCTTTTCAGACCAATCTTGACTCAGTAATAGCCCATATGCCTCTGGGACGTCTACTACAATAATGTCGTTCACTTGCACAAACGTGGGGTAAGTCAATATTCTGATCATCAAGTCTTTGAGTTCTCTTATGACCTTGAACTGGGTCCTATCTAGTTGTATGACATGTTTATCACTCTTGAGGGGAACGACATTCAATTTCTTGCAAGCATACAAGGGAATGACATTAGAGGATGCTCAAGAATCTACCAAACCGTTGTGAAGGTTCCTATTGAAGATTTAAAATGTTAGGAGGAACGAGGGGACAAAAGGTTTTTCCTTTCTATCTCCTAGATAGGTATTCACAGTTGGTTTTCCCACTGGATCTGTGTGAGTCAAACTTCTTTCTGGGAAATTGCTCGTCGTCGGGTTTTCTGCAGAGTTCAAGGCCTGTAACAGAAAGTCTTTCTGCTGAGGGATCCTGCATATATCCATAACTGAAATATTGGCCTTTAGCTTCTTTAAATATTCGACCACATTGTAATCTAGTTTGGGCGATTCCTGGGTGTGAATGATTATAGGATTTTTACTAAGAGAGAAAGATATTTTCAGGTGGTCGGGATTTAAATTACTTTTCTAGGCTCGGGTAGTGTCAGTATCTTTCGAGCCAGGTGGGCCCTTACTGCGAGTCTGTATCACAAAAAATTCTATGGGTTATTATTGAGATTCAAATAGATCGTCGGAAGGGATGATTAGGTCGAGATCCCATATCAACATGGCTGTATCTCATGGTGGGTCAACTTCTTCCTGATCATCAATATTCATGGCTGAACTGCTTGGTTGTTCGATCAGGGAGACTTCATCTAGAAACCGATTGGCCATCAAATTCATGGCATGTACCCATTGAGGGCAGTCTCTTTCGGATTGGGTTTCCTTATGATAAGTACAAAAGGAACCAGACACAACATTCCATAGATCAATATTTAAGTTAGCAGGAGGAGGTTCAATTGCTTTGAAAGGTAGGTTTCTTTTAAAGAAAGGATTATAGGGACTTTGGCCTTGGTTTCCCTCTCCTGCATTTCTTTTCATGTCTATGATTTCATTTGATAATTTCTTAACCATGCGTTGTAGATCTTCTATATCTCCATTGCCTTTGTCGGGAGTTTGTTCAACCGGTTTTCCTGGCGGTCTAGTCAGAATAAGTCCTCTCCTGGGAGGGTGCTGGATTTCTTTCTTTACTAGAGATTCCTGGCCTTCTTTACATCCTTTCATCTGGAATTCTATCATTTTGGCTTCTTCAAAATTTTCCGCTAGGGTTTTCTTAGCGGATCTTTTTACAAACATAGAAATAAAGGCTCGGAGCGCGTTGGCATGAACCTCGATTTGCAACTCTTGAGTTGGTTTCACCGCGGGCTGGAATTTATTTAATATGGTCGTGAACCTATGGTTGAAATATTTGACCCTCTCTTTTGGACTCATGGTGGCTATGAACAACTCATCCATCAGGGCTCCTGTAGTAGTTTCTTCTGCAAATTTATCTAGAAAGTCTTTCTGGAACTTAGTCCAACTGGTTATCGATCCTACTGGAAAATTAAAATACCATGTGGAAGCTGAATTTTCAAACATGTAGAGGAAAAGTCTGTAGACTATGTCTTCATGCTGAACATTCATGAGTCTAATCACGAGTATGAACTTATTGATATGATCTTCAGGTGAACCTGAAGTTTCAGGGTCGTACTTAGGAAGCAACTTCTCCGGATGCCGGGGAAGATTATGTACTAGTCCAAGGATGGACACGACATCTTCGGCCAACCGGGGCTGGTTGTTCTGAAGCAGGATTTCTCTTTCTTCCTCATGGTTGTTATTACCTTCCATATCTTTGGAATTCGATTCAAACTCTTCTTCTTCCGAAAAGTTGTTTGGCTCAGAGATGTCGTCGGCTGGCGTTTCAGGTATCAGATCAAGAGGTTCTTGGATTTCGGTAATCACAAAATCTATTAAGTCTTCTACAAAGTGTATGAAAACCTCGTCGGGAGTAATAACCACTTGTCTTCTTTGTTGTTTTCTTCGAAGGAGTATGGGAGCTAAGGACAACACACCGATTTTCCGGGCGTAGGCTCCAGTGATTCTCCTCAATTATTTCACTTCCTCGTGAGGAAGGGCGTAAGGTATTTCAGGGTGAAAAGGTTCTTCCTCGGGCTGGGGTGAGTTATCCATTTCGGGAATACTAAACATGTGTGGGTTGTCTTGTGAAGGACTAGCCATGCATGTGGGCTGTTACGAATCTGTAGGCTGTCTGAAATGATAGATACAATATATATTCAACCATTCATTCTCAGGCCCTCCTTCTAGCGCCAATTCTGTTGGTGGGTCCTAAATCCATTAACTCAACAGTAGGAACCTATTGACGGGCGAAAATGACCGTCCGTCAATTGGAAGAACGAGTCCGGTCCGAGGTTGTCTAAGTAACCCAAGTCGTTTGGTATAACTCATCCTGACGGGTTTAATGGCTCCGTTGACCAATCTAATAATCCTAAAAGAAGCGAAATAAAAGAAAAGAAATAAATTACTAATTACTAAATACTATATATATATGTACATATGCTCTAGTGTGAATATAATGGGCGTATTTAAACAAAAGATAAATAACTCTCGTTCATATACATTATTTACAAGCTGCAAGTTTTAATCTAAACTTACTAAACTCTGTGAAAATGATTGCCTCGTAAAAGCAGATAAAGAAATCACATAAAATATTTTTGGTTTTTTCTTTATAAATAAAAAATAATAAGAACAAATGTTATGAAACAAAAACACATGGATAGTCAAAGTTATGAAACAAAAACACATGGATAGTCAAAGCCAAACCATATATCCGTGTTTCAAAGGATGGCAAACAACAGGAAAAAAAAAGAAAAGTAATCTAACTTGTTAGTGAGTTAATGATATGCATCAACACATTCGCATGATTAGAGAACATCCAACCACCTTGCCCAAGAGGTAAACCTGCAATGAATCTTAAAATTGTTCCGAATAAATATGGAACAATGTGTTGGAAATTGAATTTTAGTAATAGAATGTATGATACAAATAGTCACTGTGATCTTGTTAAGGATTTTACAAGCAATTACAATGGGATAAATCTTATTGTAAGAACTTTGCATTTAAACATTCAATAGAAAATAGAGATAAATATCATTTGAGTGGAATAGATGATCACCCTATATAGTATCTTAAGCATCACATATGGACAACATTAACAAAGGAATTATCCCAACAACACAATAGATCATGAAGACTAAAGCTATCAAAAACCTATTATCATATTAGGATAAGCAGAACTTAAACAAAGACACCATCTACAAGAAGCTAAAGCCATAATGTGTATTGTCGTCTAATAAAGTCCAGAATTAATCGTCCACCTTCATCCCTAGGCTAAGATGTCTTGATTACAAAATTACAAGTATTTAAAGAGTTTAGAAAGCTAAACATCTTATCTTGTGGGATAAGATTAAATCTCAAAATTATTTACACTACAAAATAGAGGGTAATAACCACCCCATATCACAATCAGATTTCAAAACTAAAATAAAAATTCTTTTCTGTTTGCAAAAGATATGCCAAATGAGCTAAGAAATATTCCATAGCATGAGATCACCACCAATTACTTGATATCCTGAAAAACAAAAACGAAAATAAAGGAGTTTAGATATTATTATAACCAATAATTTCCACAAATTCGAATGAAGATAAACTGGCTACAGAATCGGCTGAAGCTAGTTTATTTTAAACAACAGAGATCTAATTAAATCTATAATAACAGAAAAAATAAAATAAAAATACAACTAACAAAATCAAACAAATCTTTACCTCATAACTGCATGCTAAATTTGACTCACAAGATTTCATAGTTAACTACTGCTGTAACACTCTCAGCATTCTTAATTAACACGTTTCCAGTCCTTTTCAAACGCTTCCCCTGCCTTTGAACACTGAACCTTAGACTATAATTTTCACTCTTTAATGAGTCGATATGAGTGGAAAGGGTTTTAATCTGCAGTTGAAGAGAAGGTATATCTGTGTAATATTTGTCAATCCAAAACAAACAATCCTCACGCTGTGGATCTGAAACAGTTGTTTGAGGATATCCATGGCCGCATGTCAGTATGCTACCACTGTTGTCTGTGGGTTTTTTACCGAATTTAATCCCTAGAAAATCTTATTACATCTTAGGCATGGTGGAAGGTTATCCACATAGTAGAATTGTTGACTGTTTGGAAGGGTTTCCACTAGGGATTTTATGTTAAGATTAGGGCAGACAAATTAATTCATGCACAGAAATTTCTGAAATCTCAGAACTAACATCTTGTTGCCCAGGTAAAAATGGTCGAGTATTGCCTCATGACAAGGGTTTTCCTTCAAAGGGTCTGGCATGCGAAGGGATGTTTCTCTATGAGAGGTTTACCTAGCACTGTAGGAATGTCTGTAAAAATAAAATAAAACAAAACACTTATCTTAACCGAAACATGAATTCTGAGAAATTTACCTCCAAAGGTCGAGGCATATCTTTGAAATGATCTAGTTTCTAGGGAAACGGCCTGGGATAAAGGTAAAAGAGCCCATTTGCGTTTTGGGTTTTCAAGGGTTTTTCTAATTCGTCACGGTTTGCTCAAAATCTCTCCCGCAAAATCGTGTCTCCAGCAAGCAAAAACGGGATTAAACTCTGCGATGTAATAAAAAATGTGTAAAGCTTCAAGGCTGTTTGGATCTACTCGGACAAAAGGGGCCATAAAGGTTCAGTAGACCAACAGTCACGAAAGAAGAAAGAGATCACTGTAAGCATGAAGGGTTTCAAAAACAGAAGAGACCCGGGCAAGAACCAAAGAAACAAAACCCACGCGTGAATTAAATGAAGGAATAAGTGGTTTCATAAGAGAATTGGGCGTTTTGTGTAATGAATCGCTGAGGGTACATGACAAAGCCCGAGAATTAAATCGAAATGATGGACATGTCATTTTGAAACTTTCATTATCAGAAGAGTATGAAATGCGACCAGATGCGTTTAAATATTATCACTGTGCAAAGGGTGAAGTTACTCATTGTAAGGTTAAGATAAGAGGTGTTTAACCAATCACAACATAGCGACCATAGAAGGATTTACCAAGAATCAAGTGGTACCCAAAAGTAAAAAATGGACATAGACTTTTAGGGTGTGTTGAGTGATCAACACTGTGACAACAAATGTTCCATTCATCTTGCAAAGAACTCAACCTTCCATTCGAATACTAAGCATATACAACTAAGGTACCATTTCATACGATCCGTCTTGGAAGATGGACATTTGAAGTTGGAAAAGATACACACTAGACAAAATCTTGCAGACATGTTAACAAAGGGAGTAACCAAGGAGAAAATGAGTTCCTGCTTAGTTTCAGTTCGTATTCAAGCATGAAGGTGAAGATGAGAAATTTGTCAGGTCCAAGGTGGAGTATAGTCCAACAGGTACAACGATAATGGAGTTGTTGTGATCAGTCTCCAAGTGGGAGATTGTTGGTTGTGGAGCCTGATTATCTTCCTGATTCATAGGTCTTTATTTTCATCCATGTTTATACCCCATGAAGAATGTATACCCCTCCACGCAGGGGGGTTGCAGTGGGGGATTTCCCCCCCCTGTAGGGTCCGGGGGCAAGCGGGCCTCCGACAGGGGTTCGGGGGGCAAAGCCACCAAATGAAAATTTTCCTTGTAAATGTATATTGTAATTTTATAGTAAATCTGGACCATTCATTATAAGGTCACAGATATGACGATAGAAGTTATGTTAGGGTTTTTTCCCCTAGAAGGCAACCCTCTTTTATGAGGGAAATGTATTGCAACTATGCATCATTGCGAATATTGTATTATGAGAGAGGAGACTGTGAGAGAAAGAAGAAGAAGTTACATCGGGTGTGCTGTAGGTTGTATCCCTTCATTTTGTTGGATAATAAAAAGGAAGGACCTGGAAATTTCTTTGGTGGACGTAGCCCACAATGGGTGAACCACGCATATCCGTGTCTCTATTGTATTGTGTATCTTTTGTGTTTTATTTCCACATTTTTTTTTATTTCTCCACGATCCTGTTTTTCTAACAATTAGGTTCTTTTGTCTCTTTTTTTTAACATTGAAATGTAGTGGGGTTCCCTTCACCCACATATATGAATGGAAGAGGCAATCCCCTTCCTCAATCTCATCTGACTTGTCTGGTTGGATCTTTGCGGTTGTGATGGTAGAACTATGTTTCCAATAGATGATCTGGTTTATTTTATCCTACTCCAAATCATAGTCTGATTTAGGGTCTAAATCATTTTCTTTAAGCTCAGTCAATAATGAATATTTTGAATGACATTCATCAATGTTGTGCTAGAGGATTTTGTGGAAATCACACCACTTTTGAGTGCCCTCCTTTGTCTTCCAATCACCCTTCTTTGCCTATGACTTGGAATGGTTGTCTTGGTGTTTTACTTCCTTGCCCCATCCCTTCTTCTATGAGTTAGGGCAACCTTTTCCATGCTTCTACTGTTGTATATTTGCAGACCCGACACTCGCTTATTCCATTGCTTAAATTTTTGCTCGATTTATACAACATATCAATAAGTAGATCTCGGTGAGGAGATGTCTAAGAAATCAATTTATGTTTGGATGTACCTATGTAGGACACTACCATACTTTAGAAATAGGTGTCACTCAGAGTCTCTGATACCCAAATTTGAGTGCAAGGTATGGAAGATGTTAGTGCACTCCAGCACTGTCTCACCTCTTTCCTGATTCAAAGTCATCCATCTTATGTATTGGTCATCATAGTTTTGGATAGAGTAGAATTCCTCCTTGAGGGAATCAACAAAGGACACCCAAGTGGGTCTTGTCTCGAATGCCATAGACTCGTCTTTGTTATGTCTCTCCTAGTAACATTCCCACCAATATTTGACATGAGGGAGGGGTTTAAGGAGAGTGAAGGTGATCTTTTCAATGTCATAAATTTTTTGAACAAAGTAATACCCTTATAATAGGTTCAATCATTTCTCCAAAGCATTTGTGTTTACTTGTCCTGTTATCATAGGATTTGTACGTGTGCAAATCCCTCCACAAGATGCCCAAATCTTGCGTAACTATGGAAGAAACTACCATTGTAACCTAAGTAGAATATTCCCTCATTTAAGTGATGGAAGAGGTCCACCACAATGAAGGCTTCCATGGTGACTTCAAGGGATCGAATAACAAGTTTGATAGCCAAGCCTACTGCCCCCTGTCTTAATCACTTGTTAGTTGGTCTAGGTCTAGGAAAGAAAGAGAGGTCGTGTAACACCCCATTTTCCCTAGTATGAAAATATACGTCTAAATGTTGCCATGAGTCATGGATAGTATGGTTAATGTTTTGGACCACGATGAACAATTAAAATGATAAAATTCATTTTGATGACAATGAAAAGAAATTGTTTATGGGTGGAGCAATTACATAAAAAATGATGCCATGAGAGGGAAATGGTGAGGAAATTTTCCTTGCCAATTTAATATTCAAGAAAACCCAGATTGCCCATTTTCCCATAATTTCAGTTAATGAAGGAAGTTGGTAGTTGAACAAACAAATTCCCACAATTATGGGAAATAATGGGAGGATGTACCAGAATTTTCTTCAGAAGCATCAGAATAAAAGTACCCATCTGGAGACTTATCAACTGAGCTCAAATTTGGGGAAAAATTGATCGAAGAAATGAGAGAGGTCGGAGGGTGGCAGGGGAACCATGAGATGAGAAGAGAATGTTTAGAAAAATGACTCTAGTTCATAGCAAAAGAGAGGAAGTCAAATTCTGGGGTTTCTGAGTGAGAAATAGAAAGTAAGAATCTCTAAATAAAGATGATAAGATGGGCTGCAAATTTTGGGTGTTTAGCTATGTTATCCCCATTTTATGGATAACTAAGGAGATTATGTCTCGAGGTCCTCAAGTTGTGAATATGGAGTGCTGAGAGACTACATGACCAAAAATACCATTTTGCACAGATGGAAGCCCACTCACCACCATAGATGGTCACAGTTTTGCAGATGGAATCCACCACACCAACTGGCTTCTAGAAGGTAGTGGGCCTTACTCCATGAGGTACAAGTCAGTATTATGGTGAGCATCATTTCAATGTTTAATCCATTTTATTATGTTGTATCTTATATTTCTCTAGATTTCATGATACATGCTTAGACATTATGCCTTTTTCCCTGCTTCACCTTGGTGGTTGACATTGTGCCCTAGTAAGTGGTTTTCCTTAGAGATGGGTTTGCTACTGGGAACTTCCTTAATGAGCCATCGTACTATTCCCGACCATACTTACCACTTTACATCATTGTTCCCCTCCATTTCCGTATCTCTTGGGATTTTAGGGTGTATTGACCCAAGAAGGGGTTGTCCCCCATTCTATGGGAAGAAGGGATGAAGGCCCAGAGGGGTTGATGTTGGGAAAAGACAAAATCCTTGTTTAAACGTTCTAGATGCTTCGACCAGGGATCACCCAAGAAAGCAATGAAACACATATCTTTGAGTAAAGGGGACCCACAATATAATAAAGAATGCTTAAAGGGTTAGTTGAAGGATGGGAGTTCTCATCACGAGCTGACCTATCATGTCCATGAATATCTAGTGGTATGACATTATCATCATCTGGTCACCAAACCAGGGTAATGGCTCTCAGTTGCATGGCCGAGAGAAAGGGGGTCTCATCACAAGCCAACCTTCTCATTTCCACTAAGTGTTTGTGGGTGACATTGCCATCATCTGGTCACCACACCAGGGCAGTGACCTTCAATCTCTCCTTAGGCAATTGACGGGCATGGAAAAAGTGCATTGCAGACGAAGGTACCACACACCCTCTACAAAGGCACCCGTGACTGAGACACTACGACCCCTTGTATGTCATGAGCCCTATGCCCATTGATTCTTGACCCCAACCACTTCATCCAATTTACATGGCTTAGAGAGGGATCTATGGGAAACTCTCCTTGACCTAGGGAAATATCTACCCAATATGACACCTCATCAACCCTCCCATATTCAAGCTTGACAAGTCGCATAGTGTTTTTAAGAAGTTAATTTTTTGATATAGTGATATTTGATGCACATGATTAGATGGCTTATTTATTGATTGGATTCATTTATTATGATGTTATGACTTGAGATCCTTGGAGGGTGATCCAGGTGGATATTGGTGGCCACCCACCTATTCCACTTGGACCCCCACCATTACTTCTTTCAGTTTTTCAGTTTTCGCATAGTTTACTATTTTTAGCAGTTTTTTGGGTCTTGAACTTCCAGATCCGTTTTGAGGCCTTAAACGATGTTTGTAGTCCTCAGATAGATCTTTCTAACGAGGTATGGAACGTGTCAAACGGAGATCATATGCCAAAGTTACGTCCCTGGGAAGTTGATGTACCAACTTACCCAAACGGGGCCCATAGTCTTGACGTTTCATCTCCTAGGGTTAGGTCTTTGGATGTTTAGGGTTTTCCATTGTTTCTCAATAATAATAGGCCTTCGAGTCTCATTGTAACACAGTTTAGAGGCCAGTAGTCGCCACATATCTTCTCAGAGATAAGCTACCAGCGCCCTAGCTAGTTTATTTCCATTCTGTCTGTAAGCATATTTCAGTCATTTGTTATTAACGAAATGAAGTCTTATTTCCGCTGCATCACTACGTTTATGTGTATTTCTGTATTTCATTGTGTTCCTACATAAATCCGGATCAGAGGGTGTGCTCATTTGTCTTTGTAGGACCTAGTTGGTGGACAATTTTGGGAAAACAAGCCTATCTTGGGCTTCCATGGGGCTACAAGTCCACAGGTTGGATGCCAGGGGACTGCATGCCAGATGAGAAAGATCAGATTTGGAAGGCCTTGATGATGACTTGGATGACATAGCCCATCCCTCACTTGCCAAAAAATTTTCCCAGGAGGGAAAAAACATCCTCTTTTTGAGCTTGACGTCATGTTTAGGGGGCTAGGGCATGGTGGTGAGGTGCCACTCATTTGAAACATGGACATTTTGAGGAGAATAGGGTCTTCACCATGATGAGAGTGTTTACATGCTTGAGATGTGGCCTTTGGAGGCCTACCCATGCTTCTCCAACACCAACGACTTCTTCAAAGTGGTAAAACATCCCCTAAAAGGGAGACGTCCATGTAAAATTAGAGTTTTATTTGTGCAAAAGTGAAATTTTAAATGAATTGTTTAATATTTCTTTGTTAAGGGGGAAAGATTAGGGCTTTTGACCCCTAATCTTGTGGTTTACCCCTTAATTTGTGGACAAGTCACCTTGGTGACGTTTGTATAAATAAGAGATCATAAGATCTCATTTTAACATAACTCTCCCTCATTGTGAGAAGTATTGGTATGAAATTTTCGCTACATTTGGCTCTATTAGTCTCTTGTTCACTTGTTTATGGCTATCTTAATGAATGGTTGATGGAGGAGTGAGGC
>SNQJ01S0074085.1:42485-55330 GCA_010110895.2 Picea sitchensis | reverse complement strand
TCTATTCCTCTTTGGATAGTAAACTAAATTATTACAACTTAGGGAAAGCGTCTTGTGCCATCTTGTTTTGTTCTAGATCTAGGTGGATTTAGGGGGATCAATTCATGTCCGCATCTACCGATTTACCCAATAACAATTGATGACATCTTGATTTATTCCAAAACCAAGGAGGAGAATGAGGAACATCTAAAATTAGTGCTACAAGTGTTGAGGGAACACAAGTTGTATGCCAAATTTAGTAAATGTGATTTCTTTCAGAAATAGGTCCATTACTTGGGCCATGTTATTTCCGAGAAGGGAGTAGAAGTGGACCTTTAAAATATTAAAGCCATCATGAATTGGCCTACACCAAAATATGTGACATGAGTGAGGTCATTCATGGGCTTCGTTGGGTATTACAGAAGATTCATACAAGGGTTCTCAAAGATTTGTCACCCAATCACTTCACTTCAAAAAAATTGAGTGAAATTTGTTTGGACAATAGATTGTGAAGTTAGTTTTCGACAATTAAAGTCTCTTATAACCCATGCACGTATTCTAAATATTGTTGATCCAAATAAATATTTCTTAGTATGTACATATGCTTGCAAGGAGGGACTGAGAGAGGTTCTAATGCAAGATGGCCATGTAATTGGTTACGAGTCAAGAAAATTGAATGAACATGAGACTAATTATGCGACTCATGAATTAGAGCTTGCTGCCATAGTGCATGCTCTAAAGATGTGGAGACACTATCCGTTGGGGAGAAATTTTGTACTCATGACTGCCCACAGTGGGCTGAGATATCTATTTGACCAACCCAAATTGAATCCTAGACAAGTTATATGGATGGCTCTTATCAATGAATTTGATTTTGAAATATAACACATTAAAGGTAAGGAGAATCGAGTAGCAGATGCACTTAGCATAAGTATGCAAATCATTCACATGGATTCCATAATAACATGTGAATTAGATATCAAGGAAATAATTATAAAAGAAAAAGAAGAAAATGAACACTTCAAGAGTGTAAAAGCGTACTTGGAACAAGAGCCAAATGGGCCAAAGTACAATGGATACCAACTTCTAGAGAACAACTTATTGACCTAGAAGGGTAGATTGATGTCCCTTGTTTAGCTGACTTGAAGAGGCTCATAATGGATGAGATTCATAGAAGCCCATATTCTAGTTCTCCTGGATACCGAAAAATGATAACAACCACAAGAAAGTTGTATTATTGACAAGGAATGAAAAAGGACATAGATAAGTACATTTCCAAATGCTTGAAATGTCAATGGGTCATAGTAGAACACAAGAACCCAACATGGTTGTGCCATCTCTTTCCAATTATATAATGGAAATGGGAAGTCATATCAATTTAATTTATCACCAGACTGCCAAGGACAAAAAAAAAATGATTCAATCATGGTGTTTGTGGATAAATTGAGAAAGGCAACTCACTTTATTTTGGTGAAATCTATCCATAAAGCAATTGACATTGCTAAATTTTTTATGAAGTATATTTTCAAGTTGCATGACATTCCAAATATGATCATATAATATCGGGATGCCAAGTTCACTTCAAGTTTTTGGAAATCTTTGTTCATAGGTTTTGGGACTCAATTAACATTTAGCACAACTTACCATCCTCAAACTAATGGAAAAACAAAGAAGGTGAACATGGTGTTACAGGACATGCTGAGGATGTATGCAATGCATCAACCCAGGAAGTGGGAAGACTAATTACCCTTAGTAGAATTTTCCTACAAAAATGGTTATCAAGAGTAATTAAAGATGATCCGTTTTGAGGCATTATATGGTAGAAAGTGTAAAATACTAATCAGATGGGATAATCCGGTAGAATGGATCACTCTTGGACTAGACATGTTAAAGGAAAAGGAACTGGAAATAGTAAAGATAAAACATAATTTGAAAGTGGCTCAAGATAGGTAGAAAAGTTATGTAGAGAAAAACATAACTCAAAGGGAGTTCAAAGTGGGAGAACATGTGTATCTTCGGATCAAACCTAAGATAATATCCCTAAGAATGGGAACTTGTGCCAAGTTGGAACCACAATATTGTGGGCCATTTGACATTCTTGGGAGAGTGGGATTGGTTGCTTACATGCTATCCTTACCTCCCACAATGAAAGCATACAATGTTTTCCATGTATCTTTGCTTAAGAAATATGTTCATGATGCTAATCATGTAATTGATTTGTATGTGATTTAGGTGGAACCTGAGGGAGAATTCCAACCTGATCCTCAATGCATAATACACATGAAAGAGACGCTTATTCGAAACTGAGCTATCACACATGTCAAGGTGTAGTGGAAACATTTTGGAGTAGATGGCACCACTTGGGAGTTAGAGGATGCATGAGAAAGGCATACCCATTTTGGTTCACTGCTGTAAATACTATTTACGTCGGTAGGTAGAATACCAAGGATGATGTTCCTTTAAGGGGGAGGGGAATGTAACACCTCGTTTTCCCCAATATGTAAATATATGTCTAAATGTCGCCATGAGTCCTGGCTAGTATGGTTAATTTTTTGGTCCATGATGAACAATTAAAATGATAGAATGCATTTTGATGATAATGAAAAGAAATCGCTGATGGGTGGAGCACTTAGACTTAAAATGATGCCATGAGAGGGAAATGGTGAGGAAATTTTCCTTGCCAATTTAATATTCAATAAAACCCAAATTGCTCATTTCCCCATAATTTCAGTTAATGAAGGAAGCTGGTAGTTGAACTATCAACTTCCCACAATTATGGGAAATAATGGGGGGTTGTACTAGAACTTCCTTGCTTCAGAAGCATGGGAAGTAAAGTACCCATCTAGAGACTTATGAACTGACCGTGAATTTGGGGAAAAATAGACCCAAAAAATGAGAGAGGTTGGAGGGTGSTAGGGGAACCATGAAATTGAGAAGAGAATGTTTAGAAAAACACTTATGGTTCATAGAAAAAGAGAGGAAGTCAAGTTCTGGGGTTTTTGAGTGAGAAATAACAAGTAAGAATATCTAAATCAAGTTGAAAAACAAGGTTGCAAATTTTGGGTGTTTAGCTATGTAAGCTAAATGTTGTGATTCCCTGAGTCAAGAACATGCCACCTTTCCTGGTGGAATTGGAGATATATATTGCTAATTGATGTTGATGAAGGACCATCTTTATACCTCTATTATTGAGTGAGAGTTTTCCCTCATGGAATCATCTTTTGGATAGGGGGTGACCAACTGCGAGGTAGAAAAAAGACCCTGGTGCCTATGGTTGGGTGGAAAGAGGCTCACCCATCAACAATTTTCAATCTATCTTAAATTATCAGATAACTGTTTCAGTATTTTGTATATGTCATGATAAGTTTCTCGATGCTATGGAATTTATGTTTTGGTTATGTGAAGAATTTGATATTTTTTTTCTAGTAGTGAAATTGTTTCTCCATGTGTTTGGCTGATTGTAAAATATTAAATAAGTCATGGAAAATATATTGTGTTGGTTGTCTTCTAATTGTATTTGTTTTTTTTTTTTTAAGTTGCGAGTAATTATTTGTAACTCTGAGTAAGAACAAAGTGATGGTTGGGTATTTGTAGCCAATTAGTATGATTATATCTCATGTGTTAGTGTGAATACTAAGTTGTTAAAGTCTTCACAGAGCATCTGAAGATAAGAACGTTTAATTTCTATATTATGAGTGTTGCTTAATATAATTATTGAAATTGTAAATCAGTTATGGGAGGTGACCTGTCCCTGGTTCATGGTCAAGTATTAAGACCTTCATGGAAGGCTTAGTTGAATGCTAAATAATCTATGGAAACATGGGTAAAAGCCTTTAACTTCCAACCAACATGATAAGCTAGATAAGGGGGAGTCCTGGAATGAAAGATTGACCATAATTTTGGTCTCATATGTGACCTAGGCTATCTAGTTGAGAGGATAAGGTATTTAATATGATAAATGTGTGGAATAACATGAAATCAAGATTTATGTGTCTTGTGTTTAATTTATTCTTTATTAAGACATGGTAAGAATGGAATTCTTACCATGATTTACTTAGTAAAACCATGTCCAAAGGTAAAGACTTGAAAATGTGACTTTTTCCTAAATACTAGTAAATATTTGCATGAATATAGGTGGGCAGTAAGTTCTGGTAAAAACAAATTTTTTTCTGTGGAAAGTTTTATTTACAAGAGATTTAATTTTATTACCTGAGCAAAATTTGCATGGTGAAAGGAGACTGGTAACTCCTAGTAATTATTCAAAATTACCATTTATTTTCTTAATAAGTATGAATATCAACAACGTCTGTGCACATGAGTGGAGAAGCTCAAAAATTCCTTTTTTTTAGGCTAGGAATTTTTTTTCTCCAAATTACCAGTTTATGTTTTCCTCGGAAAAAATCATAATTCTATTCATCCGTAGAGAACCAAATTACATTTCGTAGGTGCTGAAAGCACATGCCCAATACTTGGGTAAACTGAGAGAAGTGTTATTAGCCATAATTGGCCCAAAGTAAAAAACCACAAAGGATGTACCAAATAAGGAGCTGGGAATAAACCCAAATGAAGGTAGAAAAAGCCAAGAGGCCTCAAGAAAGCACAACCTATAATACGAAAAAAAACGTAGATAGAAGAGAACCTGGAGGGATCAGGCCAGAGCGACAAAATACCCCTTCGAGAACATAATCCAAATGGACCACAAGAGAGACTTCAACCATAGAGGAGGAAAACCATAAGCTGCACGCCCAAGATGGACCTCAAAGCGCTGACCCCAACAACACAAAATCAACACTGCACACCCATGAGATGGACCTCAAAGCTCTGAAACAGACCCCACCATAAAGAAGCAGAATACCCAAGCAACCACTCCACATCACAGACCAGAAGGGGACACAGGGGATCCCGGACACCAAGACCACCGAGAAGGCCCTGACATTGCATCAAGCCCTGAACAAACCAACAGGGATGGATTGATGAGGGCCAAACCCTCATAAATATTTAAGTAAACACCTCCACACACACTATAGGCTGAAGAGATAGAGGACCATAAACCCACAGACGACAAAAAAGTATCAAAGTATCAGATCTGAAGAAACAATCCGAGAAGTAAAGCAAACACAGTTCTCATAAACCTAGATTTGAAGAGAATACCAGATCCACGCCCAGAGTAAGCCGCCATGAGACACCCATCAGGAGTATCCAAAAAACTGGACTACAACTCACCAGATCCATATCCACACCTAGATCTAGCCTCCACAGACCAAGCAAGAAAGGGTGTGATCGAGTCAGTGAGAAGATATGAAGAGAAAGACCACAAACACACCAGTCGACTCAACCGAATATAGACCAAGGCCTCAATAGTCAAGAGGCCGGATCAAGAAACTTATAATGGAGTCCACAACATGACTCGTGACCTCCAAAAATAACGCAGCCAACCAGGAGAAAAAAAATTGGTCTAGGGGCTCCAAAATAAATAGGCCCGCCCACTGGAAAGCACATCCAGCTTCCCGAAGCAATAGATCCACTCTCAAAACACCAAAGAACCCCTAGCAAGTGGTTGCACGAAGCCCCGACACCTTCGAAACTATTGAAAAAAAATCTCCAGCGATCGAAACCAGAGAAAAACCGAGGTTGCCTTTGCCCCACTGCCACCGAGAAGAGGATTGCAGTCACAAATATGTTGCATAAAGGGAGGGGGGTCTATGGTTGAGGAAACCCTAGCCGCAGACCCCCTCCATTTTACTCTCTGTGTAAAAGTTTATAATCCTCCAAATTACCAGTTATATGAATTCGTACTATATAGAGGTTACTTTGTAACACTGAAGAAATGGCTGATAGTGTATATTTATTATTATTTTCAACGCCTAGGAATCATTTTATCTTTCCCTTAACTTTTTTAAAATTTTAAACCCCACCAAGTTATCGGGCACCGGGGAATTGAGAACAGAAGGTGCGCATGATGAGTGGTGTGCCTGGGGGATGATATAATATAGCATTATTAAACCCCACCGGGTTATCGAGTACTGGGAGGCTTATAATGGAAGGTGTGCATGGTGAGTGGTATATCCAAGGGCCGATACATTATAATAGTATTACACTGGGAGATTGAAATTTGAAGGTGCGCATAAATGTGATATATCTGAGGGACGATACATTATAATATTATGAAATCCATGGGGCTATCGAGCATAGGGAGATTGAAATTTGAAGGTGTGTTTGATAAGTGAGATACTAGGGGGTCAGTACAAGAATAATATAGATTAATATAATAAACCTCGGTGCATTATTTATTAAAATATTATTATTAATTATTCTATGGAATGACGGAGCTTGGGAATGGTAAAAATGCATATTTGATATACCCGGGGTGGTTAAATAAAATGTTAACATTACCCCAAAGGAAAAATGGAAAGTAAACTCTCGACATTTACCGAGCTGGTGAAATGGATTAAGAAAAATGTCATTACATGGAGTATTGAATTAATAAGGATTAATTAACAATAATGTGGATTAAATAAATAAAATCTTAAGGCGTGGGATTTTAATGTAATGTTCTTTAAATTAACTTAATAAGACTGTAAGGTGTGGAGGGTGCCGATCCACATGTGCTACGTGTCAAGCCAGGTGGCAGGTCCAAATTGGTCCACGTGTCCATGGTGCTATCTGGACTACTGACATATTTCCTATCGATAATTTTGTGATGTGGTGGTGTCGGAATGGGCCGATACCCAGTAGGTCGATATCGACATATCGAGTATGAGTAGAATGTAAGTCAAGTGGTGTTAAGTGTAGAGGAGTCAAGGGCCTCGATGGGTGGATTACCACGTGGGTGTTGTGTTAATAGCCACATCAAAAAACATGTATGCGCCATATGTACCACGTTGATGCCACGTGGGATTGAGAGGGATTTGGAAATAAGGCCTGAAACTTTAGGAGGCCATGACTTTTGATCCAAAGCTTGGATTTGAGCTTGGTTACAGACATTGGAAAGCTCTTGACGAGCATAAGATGATGGTGCCCTCGAAAAGAGGCTTCGAGATGGATAAGGAAAGAAATTTTTTTGATACCCCACCCCTTTAAGCAAACCTAAGGGGTGGTTAGGTTACAAGTTGTAAAGGGATTTGTTGTACATGCCCGGAACAAGATAAAGATAAAGTTCCGTTGTATTTGTTGTATATATATATATATATATTACCAAGATAAAGTATGGAACAATGACCTCTTTAGACACTAGATAAGTCAAATTGCATTGGTTGTTACAAATTTACAACAGTAAATAGTTATATAACAATAATAAATGATTTGCAACAACAATAATAATTAATGCTAAGAAATACCACAATTGACCATAAAAAGTAAGCATTTAACCAATAGAATATTATCCAATTACTAGATATGATTTATGAACAATTTAAGCCACTTGTAATTAGGTGTATGCAACAAATTAAGACAATTTCCAGTGGCTATAGCAAACTTTTGTAACATCTACAATAATTATTGTGAGTTTGCTAGAGTTAGGGTTAGTATAATTAGGAGGACACTTGAGAGATTTAGAAAAATGGTTTTAACAACTACCTTCACCACAAGATCACTTCTAGAGAAATGTCATTGTCATTCTAGGGCCTATGAAGTCGCAAATTCATATGTACTTGAATATTGATCTAATTAAAACCAAGATTTAGAGTCTAAACCCTAAGGTGCAAGCACGTTTGGGCCAAAGGCCATAGACTTTGAGGAAAATGATATCTAGGGAGCAAACACATTTGGGCCTTAGATATCATTTTCCCCTTCTTGTAGCTTCACTTAGGTCAAGGATCAATTGTCTAGGGATAAAATCCTAAAGTGCAAGCACTTTTGGTATTTAGGATTCTAACCCTAGCAAGGACGTTTCGCTAACTTGGACAAATAAAAATTTATGAGGGGAAGAAGCACTTATGTTCCCCTCTTAGGCTTTCAACAAAACAAGACTTCTTGCAACAAAATAACAATTTTACCATTTACATCGATAAAATACCATAGAATTGCAAAAAATTACTTACTTTGTCCAAGAAACCAAGAGCATAAAACACTAATTGTAGAAATATCCATACAACATGAACAAAATCATCCACAAGAGACCTCCTTCAAGCATAGTGCACAAGAGAAAAGACCAAGAATGGTTGATATAGAGAACATGCTAGAAGTGTTACCCCACAAAGGTGAGGAGTGATGATAAAAAAATAAAAGGCTAGTGATAGCCTTCTCATATTAGGCTAGCCTAGCAAATTTAACTCAAGTGGGGTCGACTCCTCATTTGTCCTTTACAAAATACAAAAATGAAAAAAATACATCATAATAGGCCACATGTGTGTGACGTCAAGCCCTCTAGGGCAAGGAGGAGGCCTCCAAAGGCCATGTGGCACCAATCAAGAGTGAAGTGATGGAAAATTATGTAACTCCTCACCCAAGGTCATGCCAATCATCATTAGTACCCCATATGTCCATCAAAACCTAGCTCCATCAAACCCTAAAATATGAGATCATCATCAAATGAGGGCTAACGTCAAGGATCCAAGGTGCTATATCTAGGCTAGAGGGAGTTGCTTCCTGTCTCTCCATGGTGTCTCACTATTTGATACTGCAACATCCCTGATCCAGTGAATAATAAGCCCTGGGGTACTCTGCCTAGCCTATGGGCTTTCAACCCATATGTGTGCCATCATCATCAAATATGCTCCAACCAAGCCCATCTATCCATCATCCAATGTTCCAAGGATGTGAGAGCTAATGTATGAATATGGCGAGTCAATGCTCTACATCACACGTGCCAAAGTCCTACAATAAAGGGACAATGTCCTAGGTACAAGCCCAGGATGTCCCTCAAATAACCATTTCAGGGCGATATGAAACAAATCAAGGTATAAGACAAGGTAAACCAATGTTCATAAGAGATGTTATTCCTTAAAACATGCAAAGTAAGCTGTCACTTAAGATGTAATCCATGTGAACAATTTACCTCATTATCCACTTCAATTGTCACACTATCCCAAGACCTCATGTGAGTTGGAAAGTTTAAGTATGGGAGGGCCTTCATCCAACCCTATTAGGTGTGCCAACTTTGTCAGGAAATAAAATACCCAGGTAGAGGGATAGGTCCTGAGGGAAGCATGAAATTAAAAAACCCTTCAAGAGCAAGTGTGATAGTGATATGGATTAGGGCTTACTTCATGGCTTATGGTGTCATTAAATCCATTTCTATGAGTGTCTTTGTAGAGGGAGCGCTTGCTTCTTGAGATACCCTTTCCTTGATACTTTTTTTATTCTAAACCCATTAATTTTCCTTTTGATACCCAATTATCATTTATAAGTACCCTTTAAAATGTTTCAAGCTTCATTCCTTTATTTTTTACTAGGATATAGTTCTTTATAATTTGTGCATTCATTCACATCAGGACAAGGGTGATTACCATTAGAGGGGGTAGAACTAAAGCTAGCCTGAGGATTTTATGGTGGCCTTATCATTATAGCATAACATGTATATATGGAGCAATTGCATTAACCTCTGGGCCTTCAGCCCCTTCTTCTCATGAGATAATGGACCATGACCCATTATCGAAGTTCAATACACTATAAGAGGATCCACGATGGAAAGTGTTAATTATGGTGGGGAATAGAAAATTACCCTTGTGAGGCCCCACCAATACTTCTCCTTTTCCCTAGGTGATGAAAACATGGGAATATGGCATGGAATTTTACCACCAAGGTGAAACGAGGAAACTAACACAATTTCCCAATCTAGTGATCCATTATCTGACTTCAGCCAAAGATCCTCATCGACATGTCCAACAAATTAAGCAAAACAATTTGCATGAAAGAAGGACTAACATACCTCATGGTGAAATTGGATTTCCATCTCCCATACACTGGGTCACTTGGATGTGATGAGCATTGGTTGACCTGTTGTTGGCCCTGACCAAGTTTTGAGGAACACTTTGTCATCTTTGACCGTTTTTGGGACTTCGACAGCTTGTCAAAGATGGTGCGCAATGCGAAGCGGAAATCATGGAAGCTAGACCCCTTTTTTGGGTTTTTGGGGATAATGTAATGGGAAAGGGATGTCAGCTCGTGGGTTTACCCAAGCTTAGGCCCACTTTTGTATGTATAAATAGATATGAAGTAGATGTGAAGTAGGTGAAATTGCTTAGTGCAATTGGTAGTGCATCTATGCGATGTTGAATAAGTGCTCCGTGCAAACTGTGTAAGGCTTGCAAGGCTAAGTGCAAGTTAGTGTGAGGTTGATATAGGAAGCTAAGTGCTGTAAATCAAGGAAGAAGGATCTAGCAAGCTGTGCAGATCTTCTGTCCTATGCGAAGAGGATTTTGGATGGCTCTGTGCTGTAACCTGATTAACTGAAGCTAATAAAGAAGAAGACTTTGTGGACGTAGCCCCATGGTGGGGGTGAACCATGGTAAATCTGTGTGTTGTGCTCTGTGCCTCGACCTGATGTGTTTGTCTCTTCCTTTGCTAAGTGCTTTGAAGTGTTTAGATAGATCTATTTATGCTTTGTGCTTCTGAGATATGAATTAATGTTAGATTTGGTACATAAGATGCTTAGTTCTTGATTTGCCGAATCTAATCTATATTGTTGTGGCTAAGTGCTGAATTATCTTAGATCTAAGTACATACTACGATGCTCCGTGCTATCTGCGAAGTATCATAAGGGTTGAATATTGATGAATAATATATGCTAGGTGATTGCTAAGTGTTATAATCACAGATCTGTGTCCCGGTTAAGGTTGTAGACACCTGAGTCTTGCAACCACCCTTGCCTCTACCTCGGGTGAGACTTCATTTGCTTCGCAAGTGTTGCTGAAAGGGCCGATAGTTAGGGTTTTTTTGGTGCAATGCTGTAGCGTTTAACCCTGGGTCTGTCCCTATGCCAACAAATGGTTCCGTTGTTGGGACCTGAAACTATGATTGCTGGGAACTGAGCAGAAGAATATTTTTGCAAAGATTCATCCTGAAATTGTGAAAGCTCTGTGAGTGGATCTATGCCCTAGTGCGTAGTGATCCACTTGATCTAAAAAGCTCTGTGCAGAAGAAGGAAGGTTAGTTCTGAAGGAAAGAAGTCAGATTTGCAAGAAAAGAGGTTGATACTGAAGAAAATAAGTAAGATCTGTAAGCTCTATGCTCTGATAAAGGTAAGAATAGTTAAAAGTTCTTAGATATGGAAGATTTGTGCCCTGTAGAAGTAAAAGAAGTGGGAATTTTTGTTTCTAAAGTATGGATTTAGGTATGCTTGATAGATTTTGTCCTAGCTTGAAAACTAGGGCATTGTTAGATGAAAGAACGTTTGATATGAATAGATCTGATAAGAATAATGAAAGGTATGTTATACCTATGAATAGAAAGAATTTTTGGACTAACCAATGGATGCAGGATCCTAGAAAGAAATTTTTGCAGGCTAGCCATTATGACCCTAGCGCACAGTACAAGAAAAGTTGGGGATCATTGAAGAGAAAGAGAGGATTAACTCTTTGTTATAGTTGCAAAAGACCAGGACATCTTGCTAAGGAATTCCCTGGGAGAAACCCTAGTTGCCTCTGTTGTAAGGCTATGGACCATGAAGTATTGGATTGCCCTAGAATGATTGCTAGACTTGAAAATCTGAATATGGAGCAAGCAAACTCCGAAGGAGATCAAGAGAATAAGATTATAGAAGAACTCCATAAAGAATCAGAGATTATGTTACTGAAAATGAAAGAAACCCTGGATGAACATAACGATGTCAGTTTGTCAGAGATCTTCAAAGAAAAGGAGAAAATCGAAGTAAGAATAAGAGACTTTGACATTGACTGTGCTCTAGATGAGGGAACACAGATGAAAATTATGACAGAAAGTACTTGGGAAACCCTAGGAAGTCCTGCTATGGTTCCTTCACTAGGAAAGATAGGGTTGTTTAAAGGAAAAATGGTAACCTTATGTGGCGGGATTACCCAGATAGCTATGAGTATCCATGGAGCTTCGATAGAGGAAGAATTCGAAGTTATTAAATTTATTGAGGACCATGCCCCATTTCCAGCTTTGTTAGGCAAGATATGGATTAAAAAATACCAGATCCAGAGAAAAGAAGAAAAGGAAGCCTTAGAACATAAGAAGCAAGAACTCATGGAATTTATGACTAGAAGGATCACCTACTTGATGGAAGAACAAGAGAACAAATCTAAGCTATTAAACACCAGAGACTTGGATGTCGAAGCTATAAGAGCATTAGAGGAACCACAGAAGACTGAAATACCTAATCCATATGATGAAGGAGTATTAACCTTGGATCTGAAGAAAGAAACTTAATATCATGAAGTGACTATGTCGAGAGAAGATAAGAATTAGATGACCGAGACGAAGCTCACTGGGAAGAAGGCTAGGAAGATAAGTAAGAAGAGAGACAAGATCGAAAAGTTACAGAAGATTCCATAGAAAACTTCGCAGAAGGAAAAATTACAGGAATTGAGCTTCACTGGGATATCAGAACAACGACATATGGCACTTCACCGTGGCAAAGCAATATAGCCGTTGGACTGATATACCCATTGGACTTCCGCCCCGAATGGACAGAAAAACATTAAAGGATCACCACCAAACCATTGGAACATGCCATAACGGATGGATCAACGTTCATGGAAGCTTCATACCCATTGCAAGCAGACCGTTGACAAATTTCCTATTTAGCTCGTCACACCATGCCCGAAGAACACATTTGCCAACTGAAAAATCGAAGCCCGTAGAACTAGTGATTGTATACAGTAATCATTGCAAGCATATTGTTCATCCTAGTGTAGTATTTTGAGATCATCGTGACCTCGATTATCTTTCCCGAGTGCGTATGT
>SNQJ01S0074085.1:5809-30155 GCA_010110895.2 Picea sitchensis | reverse complement strand
CCACATTGACCTTGTGTGTACAGGTCCACACATTTCAATCTCCTCAACTTGGTGTATGAGGTAGTGTTCTTGTGCATTGAAAAATGTTGGAGGTAAATACTTCTGCATTTCACACATTAGTCGAGGAATTTCTGTCTTCCAATACTTTATATCATCTTCATGGATTTATTTCAATGACAACCATATACAGATCATGACGCAAGAAAATAACATGTTTCAACAAAACATAATACATATTACATTACAAGTAAAACACATGCCATTAAGTACAACAAAAAAATGTTTTTTTTTTTTTTGCATATATATTGCAGCTACTTATGTCATGTATTTTCCAAGATGATATATAACTTGTTTGACGTTGTTGTCAAAGTTGTTTGGGAGAGATAGAGGTAGAACATACTGTAACAATAAAAACGAATCGTTAGTTGTGTCAAAACTAGACAAAAATAAATAAAAATCTCAAAAAATGTATACGACCAATATATAAATATGAATACTAAAATTATTAATTATCTTAATGAAGATATGTCAATCATGTGTTTTTACGCCACCAAATTCACCTTTCTTCATTAAAATATTCTTTATGTTTGAACAAAAACCTGTGGGAAATTTAATTATTTGAATGACCTCTTTCAACCATTTCCTTATAGATCTTGAAGTTTTCAAAAGCTTCTGACTTATTCTTGAGAAAGAAAACTACAGTAATTCTTGTATAATCATCAACTAATAACATAAACGATTTCTCACCTTTTAAACCCTTTGTTGTAGTTGGTCCAACTAGATCAATATGCACAATTTCTAGTGGTCTTGTTGTTGAATATTCCTTTGATTTGAATATGGTCTTTGTTTGCTTTCCTTGTTGACAATGCTTGCATAAAGTGTTGGTTGGTTTCGTGATCTGGGGCATTTATCTGATTGCTTCTCTTTTGCTGACTTTGACAAGGTTATCAAAATGTATGTGACCCATTCTTCTGTGCCATAGCCAACTTTCATCTTCCTTTTCTAGACAACACTTTTCATTTCCAATTTCACTTAACACATATATGTTGCTTGAAGTTCTCACTGCTGTAGAAATCAATTTTCCTGAACCTTATTTTCTTATCTTGCACTTTTGTGAATCGAAAGTAACTTTATGACCTTGGTCACACATTTAACTCACACTTAGAAGATTATGTTTCATATCTTCTACTAGTAGAACATTTTCTGCCTTGGTATTCTTGTTCCCAATTCTAACTGTGCCTTTTCCAATGATTTTAGCTGAATCATCATTTCCAAAGGAGACTGATCCATCTCTTTCCTTTCTTAATGTAATAAACCTATCTCTATCACCTGTCATGTGTTTTGAACAACCACTGTCAACATACCAACCACGTTTCTTCTTCTTATCTTGTAGAGCGAGTGTGCATTCTTCATTGCTATACTAATTCTGCTTTCTTATCCATGTTTTTTTCTGAGGTTCCTGTCTGTGACTGTTGTTATTCTGTTGCGGTTCTCTAGGAGGGTTTTTCATTCTGCAATCTTTGGCCATGTATCCAAAGTTGTTACATTTGTAACATTCCACTTCAGTGTTCGAAGATTCAACCTGTTGTAACTTCTTCTCTATGTTTCACTAGGCCTTCTTGGATAACCCTTTTGTGTATGAATTTCAAAGTTGTTTGCGTTCCTGTTGTTAGCTCTGCAATTCACATCTTTATGTCCAAAATTATTACATGCATAACATAAACCAAAAAATATAGTTTGATACCTGGTAGTTGAAGATCTTCTGAAAGGAGGTACTCTTATGAATTCTTCTTCTTCCTGAGGCCTATCTGTCGATTGTTGATTCTAAAATCTGAATCTTCTCGATGGAGGAGTGTCCCTGTAATCTTCATTGTAGATCTTCGTATCCCTTTTGATTGTTTCTGCATATCTTTTTTGATATGTTTCGTGCTCTGTTGTTTTGGAGCTTGATCCATTTTCTGTTTGATTGTATCCAAGTCTAAACTTGTCATGATGAGGTTTTTGACTGCTGATAATGTCATCCAAAACTTTTGAGTTGTTCTGCATATTTTTATTTTGAAGATCCTTTCTTAATGTGACAATCTCTGCATCCAAATTTCCAATGATCCCGTCTTTTTCTTCGAGCTGTTCTTTGAGTGCTTCTTCAATTATTTTATCTTCTTCTATTTGAACCTTCAAATTTGTGATCATTTGTTCTAGTTCTTGAGTGTCTTCTTTCTTGTCTAGTTCTGCTTGTAGTTTCTTGTTTCTCTTCTTTTCTCTTCAGATAACTTCTATGGCACACATCAATTCTTCTCGGTAGTCAACTTCTGCCTCTTCATATTCTTCTTCAGCTTATTCATATTCTTATTCAGACTCTTCTTTACCAGAGTCTTCTACTACCATGAGTATAACTCTTTTTGTCTCACTGTCATTGACTTCATCTTCATCTGATGATGAGATGTCTTCTTTGGTGCATAATATTTTCTTGAAAACTTTCTTTGTGGTTCTTTTTCTCTTATATGTTTGTTTGCCTTCATCATTTCTCTTTTTCTTATGAGGAGATTTGTGAGCAAAATGACCAATACCATCACAATTAAAACAAATCAAAGGAAACTTACCTCTATACCCGCCGTTGGTTCCCTTGTTCAATCTTTTGACAAAGTTGGTCACTTCATCATCATCTTCTGAGACGTCACTGCTGCTGCTATGTTCTTTTTTCTTTGACTTTTTGGATGCTTTGAAGGCTGCTTCTTTTATATCTAGATTTTCTGTTCAATTCTCATTTCATATGCTGTGAAGATTCCATGTAATTCTTATTGAGTTGAGATCTTCTCTTTCTTCTAGTGCTGATATCTTAGGGTAAAATCTCATAGGAAGAGATCTTAGTACCTTTTGAACAATTACAGATTCTTCAATTTCTTCTCCCAATCCTATGATTTCATTTACTATTTCATCAACTCGTAAAAAGTAAGCTGCAATATTCTCATCTTCCTTCATCTTAAGTTGTTCGAACTGACCTCTGTAAGTTTGAAGCTTTGTTGCTTTGACTTTTGAATCTCCTCCATAAATATTTCGAAGTTTGTCCCAAATATCTTTAGTAGATTTACAATGTGAAACTTTGGTGAATACCATTTCAATAAGACCATTCAGAAGTGCATTTATGGCTTTGGAATTATTCTAACCGAG
Organism: Picea sitchensis; assembly: GCA_010110895.2. NCBI lineage: Eukaryota > Viridiplantae > Streptophyta > Pinopsida > Pinales > Pinaceae > Picea > Picea sitchensis. Next base: position 26,987 of record SNQJ01S0074085.1, on the reverse strand, counting down.
TTTCATTGCTTTGTTTTTTGTTGGTGGAACTGCTGGTACTATGTATCCATCTATAATTGATTTTCAAATTTCAAATCCCTGTGCTTGTATATATGTCTTCATCCTTATGCTCCAAAATGCATACTTTAGTCCATCAAAATGTGGTATTCCATTTTTATACAAGTTGTTTCTCTCCATGATCTACCTTTCAGTGGTTAAACTGATTTCTGAAGGAACCTGCTCTGATACCAATTGTTGGATTACTGAGAGGGGGGGTGAATCATTAATAGAGCAATGTAATCATTTTTAATAATATAATCAAGTGTTATATCAATATAACATTATCATCCAATAACTGCAGAGTAAATAAACAATGAACAAATGAACAATCATACACATGCACAATACACCAATGTTTTACGTGGAAACCCAAAGCGGGAGAAAACCATGGAATGCTTTTTCTTATATGTCTTGAAAAATTACATTCATTGGAAGCACCAACTTCCTTTTTTTTCCGGCTGCAACTAGAAGGAGGCTCCAACCTCCTAGTTTCTCAGGCTACAACCTGAGAGAAACTCCAACTCCCCAATTATCTGGCTACAACCCTCTAAGTTCTTCGGCTACAACCGAAAGGTGGCTACAACCACCCGTCCTTGCCCCATCCAACTGCCTTGAAATATAAATGCCAAATGTAGACAACCTATCACTGTCACTAAATCAACCACTGCCACTATCAACCTGTCACTGTCAACCTGTACCAATAACTTGTACCAATCAACCTACACCAAACAACCTATACCAATAATCTGAACCAACATGTACCGTGCATCAACCATGCATCAACCTTGACTCATCAAGATGTACCAACATCATTAAATATACACCTCATGTATGTGCCAAATCATCAACTATACACCTCATGTATGTGCCAATTAATCAACTACTTGTCTCAACCATGTACCCAACATGTACCTCAACCATATACCAAAGACATACACCAAAGACATACACCAATATAACCATCAAAAGTTATCTAACAATTCATCACTCTATCCATAAACCAAATACCATAAACCCTTACATCAAACCATGTGCCACAACCTCACTGTTATGTAGCCTCAAGCTAAACCAACAACTTCAGCAACACATCAAAACCAAAAGACCAATACCCATATGCCAAATACCAACAATAAAATACCAACTGTATCCCTCAACAAATATGATATATGCAACAATACTGAACATCCAATACCATCTCAAGAGCTAAACCCTAGATCAAAAAACATACCTCAAACAAGATGTGCCATATCTCTCATAAATAGACCCCAACCATGTTGCTGCCACGATGTTTTTGCTGCACTTTTTTCTGTCGCGATTTTTCTGCCGCGATTTTTCTGTCACACTTTTTCTGTTGGAGTTTTCCGGCCGCACTTTTTTTGCCGCAGTTTTCCTGCCGCACTTTTTCTGTTGCAAATTTTCTCTATCAATAATACCTGCCCAAATAACCTTTCACAAAAATAGATATTCAATGATATTCAAGTGTGATTAAATGAGAGAACTTTGCCACTTATTTATACTTTCATGTAGCATTACACTTTCCTTATTTTAGGGAGTTCTCCATTTACTTTATTATTTAAATAATTTCTTTTGCAAACACTTGACTTTTGGGGGCTTCTATATGACTCATGAGGGTTCTTCAAGTTCATATGGCCATAACTCTCCAACCGTGAGGAGTTATGTGACGTTCCACATACCATCAGAAATGGCATGAAAAAAATTATCCATATAGGATAGTTTCACTGGCAAATTCACTGACCTTCATCTCATTATTCTATAATTAAGCATGGGTTCTCTAACCATACTTCTAGGATAACTCAATCCGCAAAGCATCTTCCCGTGAGGGATTTCACCATAAGGGGACCACTTTGGAGTTCATCCATTTGTACTTCTTATCAACCATGACAGGACAATAATGAGTCATCTTTACATCAAACAAACTTAGGTCCATTACCCAAACCTTTGTGCTACCGAGCTTTGTTTAAGGGTTGACATCAATGACAACCAACCTTAATCAACATATACATTGAAAACAATCTTGACTGGATGAAGGTATGGATTGATAGATGTAAACAACATCATGGCGGTAGGTTATCATGGAAAGAACTGTCTGAATTGGCTAGAGAAGCTCGTCGTAATGGAGATTCCAATGTTACCCAGAGGGAAATAAATTTAGCATATTGTTTGAAAGATGGAAAGGAAAGAAAATTCACCCATTTTATTCAGTTATTTTATATTATATTAATGTGACTGTAGGTGTGTTTTTTTTCATATTATACTTTCCAAGTTATATAAATTTGTTTATTATTAATTGACAATGCATCTTTTACATGTTTGTCATATTGCAGTTGAAACACCACAAGGTTATGTGGTGCAATGGTCATAAATTTCTCATCAAACAATTGGATGAAACCAGGAAAACTTCTGATAGTGGGATAACTGCAGTATTCCAAGTCATTAATGTTTCCTCTAGGAGTGACATACGTCGAGAATATGAAAATAGATACTATGGATTTTTTAATGATATAATTGAGTGTAACTTTAATTCCTTCAAATCAGTTTTGTTCGATGTCAAATGGTATAGGTTACGAATGCATGAACATGATGATGAAATAACTGTTATTCAACATGCCAACAGATTTTCGATGATTAAAACAACGATTTTTGAAAAAGAAAATGATAGCTATGTTTTTCCAAGTCAATGTGAACAAATCTTTTACTCAAAGGTTCCAGGTAAGAGGGATTGGTCATTTGTTATTAGATATGATCCAAGAGGAAGACCAATAAATTATACTGTAGAAGAAGAAGATGATATAGAAGAAGAAGATGATGTAGAGCTAGAGCAGGAAGAATATGGGTCGACAGATGAAGAAGACGGAGAATATGAACCAGGCGTAGGGGACAATGTGCCAGTTCTTGATGTTGATATTGATGAAGATATGCTTTAAAATGACAATGATGACGATGATGATATCATCAATCCTTTCAACATTGTTTCTGAATCAGATGCTGATACATATGTCGAGTTGGATGATCAAGAAGAAGATGCAGAAGAAGGATGATACAAATGTTGCATTGGTCGATGAGGTATGTAACTAGATATTTTAATTTGTATGAATTATTCTCTTTAAATAATTTTTTATGTGGGTTAATTACATGTTTTTAAATTTTATTTCATTTTTGTTTTGGTAGTTTCTATGCATGATTCCTATGTTGCTTTTGTTTATTTTCTATTTTATAGATTGGGTATTGGGTAATTGAGAGTCATGTGAGGGAGGGGAGGGGCCATATGAGCTTCCTTCACGTGGTTGGCCTTATTTAGTAGAGAATAAATTATTCTCGAAACCAAAGAGAAGTTCATTCATTCATATTTATACTCAAATATCACTCACATACCCACTCTATATATCGACCCATGAGATTTCGTATTTAAATAATGATTTCGTACTAATATTCTTTATGGAGAAAAAGAGTACTTAGATGAGAGAAGAAAACAAAGACATAAAATAACTTGAAGCTTGTGCGATTAATCAAGTACTTCTTTAGCAACGTTATTGTGCTATTCCCTTGCAGTACTAGTAGATGCGAGGACATGTATCTCGGTCATATTTTAAAAGAAACAACTAAAAGACATTGTACTAGGGCTAGATCAATACATGATGGGAAACTGTAACCTATGAATGGGGCCAACGTTGAAATTCTTTCAAAATGTTTCTGTAGGCACTGAAATTTGACATGGATAAACTGTTCGCATGCCTTGACGATATGGAAGGGTTTCTAGACTCAAATATTACTCACACACCCACTCTATATATCGACCCATCTCGTCCTCATTTCATTTTAATTTTCTTGGTCGAATTTTAAAGGAAACAACTATTAAAAGACATTGTACTAGGGCTAGAGTACATGATGGGCAACAATGACTTGTGAATGGGGCCAATGTTGATTTTTTTTTCAAAATTTTTCTGTATGCATCGAAATTTGACATGGATAGACTGTTAACATGCCTTGACGATATGGGAGGGTTTCCAGACTCAATATCACTCACACACCCACTCTTTATATTCATCATCTGTGTCGTTCAAAACCAACATCATGCCAATTAGGCCCATGATTTTGGTCATGGCGAGAAGAAGGCGATAGATGAGATTTCGTATTTAAATAATGATTTCATACTAATATTCTTTATGGAGCAAAAGAGTATTTAGATGAGAGAAAAAAACAAAGACATAAAATAACTTGAATCTTGTGCGATTAATCAAGTACTTCTTTATCAATGTGATTGCATTCCCTTGCAGTACTAGTAGATGTGGGGACATGCATCTCGGTCGTATTTTAAACGAAACAACTAAAATACATTGTACTAGGGCTAGATTAGTACATGATGGGAAACAATAACCTGTGAAAGGGGCCAATGTTGAATTCTTTCAAAATGTTTCTGTATGCACTGAAATTTGACATGGATAGACTGTTCGCATGCCTTGACGACATGGAAGGGTTTCTAGACTCAAATATTACTCACACAACCACTCTATATATCGACCCATCTCATCCTCATTTCGTTTTAATTTTCTCGGTCGAATTTTAAAGGAAACAACTATTAAAAGACATTGTACTAGGGATATAGTACATGATGGGAAACAATGACCTGTGAATGGGGCCAACATTGAAACTTTTTCAAAATGTTTTTGAATGCACCGAAATTTGACATGGATAGACTATTCACATGCCTTGACAATATGGGAGGGTTTCCAGACTCAAATTTCACTCACACACCCAGTCTTTATATTCATCGTCTGTGTCATTCAAAACCAACATCATTCCAATTAGGCCCATGATTTTGGTCGTGGTGAGAAGAAGGTGATAAATATTTCATTCAAACCAACATCATTCCAATTAGCCCATGATTTTGGTCGTGGTGAGAAGAAGGTGATAAATGAGATTTCATATTTTAAATAATGATTTCACACTAATATTCTTTATGGAGAAAAATAGTACTTAGATGAGAGAAAAATACAAAGACATAACATAACTTGAAGCTTGCAGCGATTAATCAAATACTTCTTTATCAACGCTATTGCATGCCCTTGCAGTACTAATAGATGTGGGGACGTGCATCTCTACGTATTTTAAGGGAAAACAAATAAAGACATTGTATCTAGGGCTGTGGATTTTCATTGTACGATGGGCAACAATAACTTGTGAATGGGGCCAACGCTCAAATTTCTTCAAAATGTTTTTATATGCATTGAAATTTTACGTGGATAGATTGTTCAGATGCCCTGGCCGATACATGGAAGGGTTTTGTTAAGGTCCCAACCCAATACAGGTAGATCAATGTATTCTCCGATGTAATAAAGCAACAATATTAATAAGACCTTCAATAAAAATAGAATATGATGTAAGAAGACCTAATAGAAGCCTCGCTTCTAGAAGGCCGATCTTCCTTTAGATGCTTCTCTTTAGTATAATAGGAGTCGAGGGTAATGAGAACCCTAGCTTGAGATTATTGTAATAGAGCCGCTCAATCGGAGGTTGCCCCCAAGAGGCCCGTGAACATTACATCCGATTCAAAGTGCTATTTCCGTTGCTAATTCGTATATCATTTCGCGGTATCGGTAGTATCATGTCGATATTTTACCTGCTATTCAAGTATTTCTAGCATTTCGTTTCTGCTTTGCATATTTTATATATCCGGTATCTTGCAAGTGGTATCGAGCACTTTCCTCGCGTAAATTGTGGGTATTTTTCTTCTTCAGGGTAGAGATGTATTCCAGTGTATTTAAGCTACATATATCTATTGTTAAGGGAATAAATTTGTGGTTGAGGGATTCATACACTAGAAATACAAGTGGTTCTTAAGCCATCGCCATACAATTTTGTAACCCCTGCTGGTACCTCTTCGAGTGGTAGCATCGTAATAACACCCGTGTACCTGACTGCCTAGATTCGGCCCCTCTCAGATAAACCTACCTACCACGGCCGCTTATAGTGTCACCGAGAACAACACTTGGGAAGATACTCTAGTACCTAGGTAATCAGGTAGCACGGGCTAAGGGCAATGGGTCTATCCTCCTTAGTTAGTGCCCAATATATTAGGGCACTAATTAAGGAGGCTCGATTGTACCCTACACGTGTATCAGAGAGTTTTAGCACAGGGAAAACCCTTGTCTTGAGAACCCTTGAATACCTAACCCTTGGGGAACATAAACAATAGTAACAAATTAAAACCGACGAGATCTATTAACCCGCATCCATTCTAAGTTAAGTAAATACCGTTCATACTAGATTTCAAAGATCATAAAGATTCTTACCAAAGCAACCCCGCAAATGCTAAAAAAAAACAATTTTGACCATTATTTGAGACCTATCCCATTAGATTCTATCTCTTCTTATCACTTTCATCCATCATTTTTCTGCAAAAATTTAAAAAAAAAAAAAAAAAAAAAAAAAAAAAAAACATTTTTCACCATTATTTGAGACCTAGCTCATTAATTAGACTCATCTCTTCACTTCTCATCACTTTCCTCCCATATCATTTTTCTCGCAAAAAAAATTTCTAACCCCACCCGCCCCCTTTTCAGTCACCCATCACCATGGCCCATACCTATAACCAAGAACTAGAGTCTCGGCCTCAACACTCTCGCAACATGGTTTACTTGAGACCCAACAAGAAGTGTAACAACTTAGTGCTACTATTGCCTCCTGTGTTGCATCCGTAAATGTAGTCGTGCGGTCTGCAATGGCGGAAGTAAAATGAACTTGAATCTATTAAGCAGCACTGCACTAAACTCAAAATCCTCTTCTTCTCGGCGATGATGCACCTAAAAAGACCTAAGGAGAACCCTTCCCATCTCCTTTCAACCACATCACTTTCTTTGGGGTGGACATACGACTTCCAAGGGTGGATGTAACTACATTTGATGGCTCACTCCACCGTTGGGTAATGCAAATGGAACATTATTTCTCTCTACAACATTACCGATAACTTGGCCAAACTCCTGCAGATGGTGTTCTCCATCTACATCAAGAACGTCGGCAATGGTGGCAATGGAGAAAAGCTTCCCACAAGGGATATATTGCTTGGACCCAATTTGTTGCCGAGTTTTATGAACGCTTTGACACCGACAAATGTCATTTGGGTCATTTGACCAATATTAAACAATCTAGTACAATGGAAGAATACATAACTACTTTTGAGAAATTAACTTTCTAAATGGAAGCAATGTTCGACACCTTCTTCCATGAATTATTTATTAATGAACTCAAGGATGACATTCGAGCTCATGTCCTCATGGATCGACCTACCACTTGGGTGGAGGCTACCAAAGCCAAAGAAGCACAACAAATTGTTTCCTCTCAAAACCTGTGAGCCTTCCTTTTCCTCAAGGCCTCTAAACCAAGAAAACCCCACTACTCCCTTCCCTCCCTTAAAAAATCCAAAAATTGACCCCGGGCCGAAATGGCTGAACGACAACTCAAAGGCCTCCTCTGCTATAATTGGGATGACAAATATTTCCTGTGCCACAAATGTATGGGGAAAAAAATCTCTTATGGCCATCTCTGAGGATACTCAAGAAGACGATGATGACACTTCCCTGCTCCCCGAAATGTAAACTTCTCAAATAAACCCTCCTTCCACCCCTCCCGCAGTAAGAACCCATCATTTCCCTCAATGCTCTCACACAGTTTCCGCCTCTGCAAACTTTCAAATCCACCGGTATTAAGCAATCGAAAGGTCATCATCTTGGCTGATAGTGGCACCACCCACAACTTTATTCATCGCCAACAGACGCCTGTGAAACCCACCGCTATATCCATGTTGTTAATAATTTCCAAATCCTCATGATTCACAATGGTGGTTCTATGAAATGGAGGGACGCCAGAAAATGTGTGGGCGCCTCCAAATAGGTGACTACAACCTCAAATCCCATATGTTTTCTATCACATGGGAGGTTGTGACATTGTGCTGGGTGTCAAATGGTTACGTAACCTTCGGGTCCCATTCTCATGGGACTCGTGAATCCTAACCATGCAATTTGGACTGGCATACTCAATAATACTATACCCTCATAGCATCAATCGGGTTCTCTCAAATCACTGGGCCTCATCGCATTGGAGAAATTGCTCAAAAAAAGGTCATTTGGGTGTCATAGCCCAATTCCACGCTAGGCCTGCCACGTGAGATCCCACCCGTGCCCTTAAGACCGCTCTCTTGAATAAACATCAAACAGCCTTCTCCACTCCACAAGGACTCCCCCCCTTCCCACAAGGGCCCATGATCATTCCATTCCCTTGTCCTAGGAAGCCTTCCCCAACATAATACCATATCGCCACCCCTTGCCCAAAAGAATGAAATTGAAAAATGGTCCGGGAACTCCGATCAGCCGCAAATAACGTCCTAAAACAGTCCTTACTCCTCTCCGGTTGTCATGATACTAAAGAAAGAAGGTTCGTGACGAATGTGGTGTCCTCACTTCCGTGCTCTCAACAACCTGCCCATCAAAGACAAATTTCCCATTCCCTACGGCTGATGACCTCCTGGATGAACCCAGTGGTGCCCACCTTTCACCAAACTTGATCTTCGCCATCAAATGTATCCGTATGAAGCTTTTCTTTTTTTCAATGTGTAAATCATGAGGCAGACAGGGAGGGCTGACATTCCTAAGACGGCCTTTCGCACTCTCATGAGGCCACCGAAGCTTTTGGTCATGCCCTGGGTTGTAACACCCTCCACCTTTCGCTGTGAGCCTCATGAACCATGTCTTCCGTCCCTACTATTTTGTCCTAGCTTTTGGATGAGCATCCCTGTATAGCAAGACATTGGAAGACCATCTCTGACTCATTTGGACTGTCACTCTACTACCAAAGACTAGCCTTTTCCTCAAATGGGAAATTCAAATGTGTTTAAAAGTGTCCGAAGTTGAATACTTTGGCCATCTCAGGCAAGGATGGCCAGGGTGGGACTCGAAAAGATCGGGAAGGCGTAAAGATCGGTCAGCATCTCTAAGACTCTAAAAAGCCTGCGGGGATTTTTTGGGCCTCACCGGTGCCACCGCCACAATCATGGGTGCGATGTCGTTGACCCCTCACACCTCCTTAAAAAGAATCCTTCACCAACTGCTAGCCTGCTCGCTTCAAAACTTGAAGATGGCCATGTGCACCACCGTGTTCTCTGCCTCCCACAAAGACATTTGTGTTGGAATGCATTACATCCGGGAAAGGTACTAACGGCCTAAACTTATGAAAGAGGGTCGACCTTTGCCTTTACGAGCAAACAACCGTCTAAAAAGAACTGCAAACCTATTTATGAAAAGAAATGTTGGCACTTCAAGATGCAAATTGAATTATGGAAGGCCCTTTTCTTGGGGCAACGATTCCAAATTAAGACAGACCATCAAAGCTCAAAACATCTCTGGAACAACGCGATTCCGTGAGCAACAAAAATGTAGTCACTAAGCTCTTGGCATCATGAGATCATTTACAAGAAGGGGTAAAGACAAAATGTAGTGGCGATTTAATCGGGCCCGTGAAATATGAAGATGAAGGATCCCTCTTTTCTTTCCTTCATTGTACCAAATAGGCTCCAAGTTGTTCGTTAGAAATGGTTGAAAGACCCAAAAATTTCTATCCGACTCCACCAATTGCAACACAATCCTTCAGTTTCTACAGGGTACTCTTGGAAAAATAATGAGATTCTCTACAAAGGTCGCTTGTATTTAAGTAAACAATCCAAGCTCAAACTACCTGCATTCTCTCGGAAGCCATGCTACACCCACTGGCACCAGAATCTACCAAAACATATGACAGATTTAAACACTCCTTTTTCTGGGATGGTATGAAACAAGACATCCGTAGTTTGTGGCTGAATGTGAGGTGTGCCAACTCAACAAGGGAGAAACAGCCAAATCTCTGTGCACACTCCAACCGCTTCCTAATTCCCCCGATATTTGGAAGGATATATCTATGGATTTTATTACGCTTACCCAAATCGTGGAATAAATCAGTGATAATGGTGGTGGTGGATCGAATTTCTTCAAGTATGCTCATTTTTGTGTTTCACCACCCATTTACCGCATCCACTGGTGGCCCAAATTTTCATGATCAGTCTTCAAGCTTCATGGTATACCACATTCTATTGTTTCTGACGTAAACCCCACTTTCACAAGGCAATTTTTGCAGAACCGCTTAAGCTACAATAAATTGCATCTTCAAATTAACTTATCATCCCTGCATGATGGTCAAACTAGTCGCTAACAAGTGTTTGGAAACTCTATCTGAGGTGCTTTTATCAAAACAATGCGGTTTACTGGTTACTCGCCAATGGTGGTACAAATACTACATATCATATTACCGTATTATTAATAATAATGACTCCTTTCTTGGCTGCTAAAGTAATGTACACCGCCGGGCTTCTTCATAATTTTACCCAAAATTCCTCAAAGGTCCAGGATGTCGAACAAACACTTACAGTCCTGGGAGATATCCTTCATACCCTTTAAAGAGAACTCGGTCAGCGGCCTTTGTAACGTAATGAAGTAGCAAGCAGACTCAAGGTCATCGTAACGGCCAATTTGTGAAGGATCAGGTATCTGCGGTTACAACCATATAAGCAAACTTCCCTCAAGGTCGAAAATTTTCAGAAACTAGCGCCCAAATTATATGGCCCTTACAAAGTTATCAAGCATGTGGGACAAATAGCCTATCAATTATCTTTTACCAATCATTCTAAGCTACATCCTGTTTTTCATGTTTCCCGCTTGAAGAAGGTGATTGGAAACTGCTGCAAAAGCAACTTCTTCAAACCAACCTTCCGTAGCAATAAGAAGGATCCATTTGGCTACAAACTGAATCATTTTTGGACCAGCGTGAACATCACCTATGCCAAAGAACCATCAAGGAAGTGTTAGTATAGTGGAAAGATATGACTCAACAGATGCCACTTGGGAACCAAATTCTCGCAAATAGCTTCGACATCTCAAGCCTTGAGGGACAAGGTCGCTTTTTACATGGACATGTTATCCCAACCCGCACATAGGTAGATCATCATTCGGATGTAATAAAGGTCAATATTAATAATACCTTTCAATAAAATAGAATATATGGATGTAAGAAGATTCCATTAGAAGCTTCCTTCTAGAAGGATCTTCCCCTTAGTGCTTTTTAGTATAACAGGAGTCGAGGGTATGAGAACCCTAGCTTTGAGATTATTGTAATAGAGTCACGCTTCAATTGAGGTTGCCCTCAAAGAGGTCATTGGACATTGCTATCGATTCAAAGTGTTATTTCGCTACATTGCGGAATCATTTCGTATTGTGAAGATTATATCGGATATTTTAATTGCTATTTCAGCATTTCGCTTGCTCAAGATATTTTATATATCCTGTATCTTGCGCTTCCAGAATCAAATATTACTCACATACCCACTTTATATATCATCTCATCTCTTCCTCGCTTCATTTTAATTTTCTACTAAATTCTAGCGTCAAACCATTAAAAGACACGTAATAGGGCTAGATCAAGACATGATGGGCAACAATGACCTGGGAATGGGGCCAATATTGAAATTTTTTCAAAATGTTCTCATATTCAATTCCCATATTTGACATGGATATATTGTTTGCATGCCTCGACGATATGGGAGGGTTTCCAGACTCAAAGATCAATTACTAGCATCTTCTATATTCATCATCTCATCTGTACCAACATCACAATTAGGCCCATGATCTTTGGTCGTATGGTGAAGAAGGCTTATAGATGAGATTTTGTATTTAAATAATGATTTCTTCGCATCTAATATTCTTTATGGAGCAAAAATGTACCCTTAGATGAGAGAAAAACAAAGACATAAAATAACTTGAAGCTTGTGCAATTAATCAAATACTTTGTTACCAACTTTATTGCATTCCCTTGCATTGATAGATGCAAGGACATGCATCTTAGTCATGTTTTAAAGGAAAAATAAATGACTACAGATTATTAAAAAATACTTAACACAGAATAAAATATATAAAGTAAAAAAAAAAAAAAATCAACAAGCTAATATTCTCATTCATACACTTAACAACCTAGAGAGATAACCGCCATAAATGAACTCTGATATGTACAAACTCACTTTAAAAAATTACCATATGCAGAAATACACAATGTTAATTTAACAAATGAATAGAACAAAATGAACAACTTTCATTCAACCATGAATAACACATAAATCGGCAAATGCCGGAAAACCCCAATGTGGGGAAACCCAAAGCTGCAGAGAGATTCTATTAGTTTTAGGAAAGATTTATCAGTAGCTACAATACATTTTCTAGCCAATAAAGACAACTTACAACACAAAACTATCCCACCACAAAACTGCATTGAAACCGTACAATACCAGACACAGCACTTGATGAAAATGGCACCTCAAAAAATATGCCCAAAACAGGAAGTTGTACCTTGCCTCCTCAGACAATCGACCTCCTTTAGAAAACTCTGCAAAAACTACCTAAAAAATCGTGCCTTCTACTGTATCAATTTCCTCGCACAAGTTTGTCATAATTTAATTTGTTCCAAGCAACACTCAAAACAGTAAATGGCCTCCTTTGGGATTTAGGCCCTAGCTCTAGGAAATGTGCTAACTTGTCATTTCACTTCCTTCCCAAACCTCGGCTAAAAAAATCCTCTCTCACACCATTCTTCACTCTTGTGACTTGCACACTACCCAATGCATTCTTTATAAAATCTAAAGATGACCTTTTACCTCCCAAGTGTCTCTTTCACCTCCCCAACCCTAAATCCAAAGGCCAAGATCTAATCTCGTCTTTACAAGATCAAGGGACATGATTCATTCCTCCAAAATAAATCAATTTTAAAATATTAAAGCACATTTCACTTTATTACAGGCGTACTTATGAAATAAAGTCACTTTAATATTAGAAGGTACACTTTTATTAAAAGTCACTTTAATAAACGAATCCACTTCACAACTTTATAAAACCCATTACAGTTAAGTGCCTAGTAGTGTCAACATATGGTTACATCCTCATACAAGACAAAACATGCAGAGTACCTCCCCGAAGCAAAGATAACACTTCCTCTTAGTGAGGGATGTACTCTTTGCCATCACTATCATCCGGTTCCATCACACCGTAGTTTTAGGTTCTCCTCCGAACCTCAATCTATCCTCAACATTTGCACATAACTCAACTAGAAGATCTTCTCCTGTAAATCTATCCAAAACCCCGAGTTCTTGGAGAATCCACTCCACTTCGAAAAACATTCATCACACCGGGATGAGCCTCCTAACAAATGTAAGAAAAATAACTTCTCTCATAATGAAATAATGAATCCTTGATACCACCGCAGTCTCAGGAGCCTCCTCATGCTTCTCATCTGATGTTGAATCATACCTTGAAGGTTGTCCTCAGAATATATACAACCTATCCACCCGATCACAAATCAGTTGTGGTTCAACCGGGTACACTCCCTCCCTGTAGATAAAGACATGTTCCATCTTGAACAATGTACAACATCTCTGCATCCTCCAAGGATGAGAGTGAGAGCAATTTAACACTCAACCATGGAACAAAAAGAACTCCATCAATATCCAAGAGTACCCCAAACTCGAATTGGAATCTAACACTCCCAAATCCACGTACAACTCTTGCCATACCACCTTCATTTACCACTGGTCGGCCAGGACGGTTCTGTGATAATTAGGAATATTCACTAGATTCCCGTAATGTGGTAAGAGGCTCCATTATCCACAATCCATCCGATATCACCCCAAAATCCTCTGTAATTCCTACATGGGGTCTCGAAAATCTAAAGAAAATTCCCTCATACTTAAGCAAAGTGCTCCATCGATGTTGTAGTAGTCAGTTCGTGCCTCCCTCCGGGCTCACGGATAATTGAGACATGACTTGTCCTGAGAACACCAGCCCCATCTCCACTGGCACCATCACTGGACTTCCTCCTCGAAAGTGAAATCGCCCCACGGGGCCTCAGCCCAATTTGAATATGTTCCCGACCCACCACATAATTCATGAAGACTTCCCATTTCTTGGTGAAACCATTCAAGGCTATCCACCAATCAATCCAATATGACCTCCCAACTACAATCAACTCATCTTTCACTTGAGCTACCCAGGTAAGATAAGAAGAAACACTCTCCTCCTTACCCATCTTGGTATCATGCAACTTAGCGTTCAAGGCCATCTTTCAGTTTTCATTCTTCGCCTCAAATAAGTTCTTAAGTGCATCCCACATATCTTTGGATGTCTTCTTCTCAACCAAGTGTGGGATAGGGTGATCCTTCACCCGATCCAGAATAATCCTCTGAGCTTTGGCCTCCTTGACCTCATGCAAATCCAAAGCAACATGATCTGCTGTGGGAACCACAACAACAAAACTGACATAGTTCCAAATCTTGTTCTCCTTGAGAATAACTGACATCTGGACCTTCCATTGCAAATAGTTGGGAATGCCATCCAACTAATTCTCAAATATAATGCATGAAGCCATATTCCCTATCACAACTCAAGGAAAACAATCACAAAATTTTCCCCTTCAAACTCACCCAAAAATCTCATTGCTCATTGTCACTCAGAGCCCAAGCTCTGATACCATGTAGAAAATTAATGACAAAATAAACAAGCTAATATTATGTCATACACTTAGCAACCTAGAGATAACTGTCATCAATGAACTCTAATATGTATAAACTCACATTCATAAATGACCATATGCATAAATACACATTGCTAAGCAATTTAACAACATAATAAACACAATGAACAACATTCATTCAACCATGGATAACACATAAATTTAGGCAAATGCCAGGGAAAAGCCCAATGTGGGGAAACCCAAAGAGAGAGAGAGATTCTATTAACTTTAGGAAAGATTTATCAGTAGCTACAATACATTTTCCAGCCAAGAAAGACAACTTACAACACAAAAGTGTCCCACCACAAAACTGCCTTGAAATCCATGCCACAATCCATACAGCTGTACAGATTTGCTGAAAATGGCAGCTTGAAAAATGTGCCAAAAATAGGTAGATGTACCTTGCCTTATTTACGACCAAATTCCTTCAGAAAACTCTGCAAAAAATGCCTCAAAAACTGTGCCTTCTCTTTCCTCGATTTTGATGCCAAAATTTGCTGTTGTACGACCTGTATGGATTCGTACAGTACGACCTGTCCCAACAAGCGACACTCAAAACAAAAAAATTCTCTTTGGGATTTGCACCCTAGATCTCTTTGGAAATGTGCCAACTTGCTTCTCACTTTCCTCTCCAAACTTTCCTCAGAAATCTCTCTCACATTCTTCTTCACTTGTGTCTTGCACACTACCTAATGCATTCTTTTATAAAATCTGAATATGACCTTTTACCTCCCAAGTGTCTTTTCACCTTCCCCAACCCTAAATCCAAAGGCCAAGATCTAATCTTGCCTTTACAAGATCAAGGGCCATGATTCATTCCCTCCAAAATAAATCACTTAAAATATTTAAATACATTTCACTTTATTACATAAGTGCACTTTATGAAATAAAGTCACTTTAATATTAGAAGGTACACTTTATTAAATGGTCACTTTAATAAAAGAACCACTTTCTCACAACTTTGTAAAAACCCATTACAAAGTTAAGTGCCTAGTAGTATCAACATAAGGTTACATCCTCATACAAGACAAAACATGCGGAGTACCTTCCAAGCTAAAAAGATAACATAGATCAATACATGATGGGCAACATTAACCTGTGAATGGGGCCAACGTTGAATTCTTTCAAAATGTTTCTGTATGCACTGAAATTTGACATGGATAGAAAGTTCGCATGCCTTGACGATATGGAAGTGTTTCCAGACTCAAATATTACACACACACCCACTCTATATATCGACCCATATCATCCTTGTTTTGTTTTACTTTTCTCGGTCAAATTTTAAAGGAAACAACTATTAAAAGACATTTTACTAGAGCTAGACCAGTACATGATGGGAAACAGTGACCTGTGAATGGGGCCAACGTTGAAATATTTTCAAAATGTTTCAGTATGCACCAAGATTTGATATGGATAGACTATTCACATGCCTTGACTATATGGGAGGGTTTCCAGACTCAAAGATCACTCACACACCCAATCTTTATATTCATCATCTGTGTCGTTCAAAACCAACATCATGCCAATTAGGCCAACTATTAAAAGACATTGTACTAGGGATAGAGTACATGATGGGCAAAAGTGACCTGTGAATGGGGTCAACGTTGAAATGTTTTCAAAATGTTTCTATATGCATCGAGATTTGACATGGATAGACTGTTCACATGCCTTGACGATATGTGAGGGTTTCCAGACTCAAAGATCATATGGGATAAACAAAGGAATTGGATGAGGTGGTTGTAATGAAATATTGGTATGATATTATGTATTACTCTACCTAAAAAATTACCCAATTTAAAGTGCTATATGGTTATGAACCCCCGTCACTGAAGAATTGGGTTGTTAAAAATGCAAGTATAAACTATTATATTTAATCTCTTTTAAAATAAAATTGACTAGCATAATATAGGTTAACTCTCTTTCTTTTTTGTGGAGAAATACATAGTTAAAAAAGCTACCTTAATGCAATCGGTGCTGCAATAAGGTCTAAATATGCATGAGCTGATATGCTTTTGGCCTTGTGAATGAGCAATATACCTGGAATAATCAATAAATGTCATCATCGTAAATGTCATCATTGTTGTCATAGTATTGTAGCAACGAAGTTTCAATGAACATGATGTTCTTCATTGTTATAGCATCTTCGTTGAAACTGTTCGAAAACATGGGACTTTGGCCCATGAGTTTGGTGGAAAGAAGAAGACGCTTGATGGCATTTTGTATTTAAATAATGAATTTGTACTAATATTCTTTATGGAGAAAAAAAGTACTTAGATGAAAGCAAAAAACAAAGACACGACATAACTAATGAAGCTTGTGCAATTTATCAAGTTCTTATTTTTTGATTTTATTGCATGCCCTTGCAGTACTAGATGTGGGGACATGCGTCTCAAACAAATTAAAAAAAAACAACTAAAATACATTGTATTATGATTCCTTGTGCGGGTGGGCGCCCCTCTTGCCAACTCGCCTTGCGTTGAATTTGGGCGCCCTGCCTCCTTTTCTTTACGATTCCTCATGTGGGTGCCCCTCATGTCAACTCACCTTGCCTACGTTGCCCAGGCCATCTTAAAAAACTTAAGTCGAAGCCAAAATTGCTGCTTATTTGACTCGTCTTCTTGCCTAGTGCTCCCTTGTGTGGCCGTTTTCATTACGAGTCTTCATGTGGGTGGGCGCACCTCTTTCCAACTCATCTTGCGTTGCATCTGGGTGCCTTGCCTCCTTTTCGTTATGATTCCTCATGTGGGCGCCCCTTTTTCCAACTTGCCTTTGGGCACCCAACCTTGCCCAGGCCGTCTTAGAAACGTTAAGTCGAAGCCAAAATTGCTCCTTATCCGGCATTCAACTCATCTTCTTGGATAGTGCTCCCTTGTGTGGTAGTTTTCGTTATGAATCTTCATGTGGGTGGGAGCACCTCTTTCCAAATCGCCTTGCATTGCGTTTGGGAAACCTGCCTCGTTTTTGTTACGATTCCTCTTTTGGGCACCCCTCTTTCCAACTTGCGTTGCCTTGCCTTTGGGCACCCTGCCTTGTTTTCGTTATGATTCCTCATGTGGCTGCCCCTCTTTCCAACTCGCTTTGCGTTTCATTTGGCCTCCCTACCTCATTTTTGTTATGATTCCTCATGTGGGTGACCCTCTTGCCAACTTGCCTTGTATTGCGTTTGGGCGCCCTGCCTCGTTTTCTTTATGAATCCTCATGTGGGCACCCCTCTTGTCAACTCACCTTGCGTTGCGTTTGGGCACCCAGGCCCCTTTTCGTTACGATTACTCATGTGGGTGCCCTCTTTCCAACTTGCATTGCATTGCGTTTGGGCGCCCAACCTTGCCCATGCCATCTTGAAAAATTTAAGTTGAAGCCAAAATTTCTCCTTATCCGACATCTGGCTCGTCTTCTTTCCCAGTGTTCCCTTCTATGGCCGTTTTCATTACAAATATTCATGTGGGTGGGTGCCCCTCTTTCCAACTCGCCTTGCGTTGCGTTTTGGTGCCCTACCTCCTTTTCGTTACGATTCCTCATGTGGGCGACCCTCTTGCTAACTCACTTTGCCTTGCCTTTGGGCGTCCAACCTTTCCCAAACCGTCTTAAAAAATTTAAGTTGAAGCCAAAATTGCTCCTTATCTAGCATACGATTCGTCTTCTTGCCTAGTGCTCCCTTGTGTGGCCGTTTTCATGCATTTCATGTGGGTGGGCGCACCTCTTGCCAACTCGCCTTGCGTTGCATTTGGGCACCTTGCCTCCTTTTCGTTACGATTCTTCATGTGGAGGCCCCTCTTTCCAACTCGCCTTGCCTTTCCTTTGGGCACCCAACCTTGCTCAGGTTGTCTTAAAAAAGTTAATTCAAAGCGAAAAATGCTCCTTATCTGACATCTGACTCGTCTTCTTGCCTAGTGATCCCTTGGGTCGTCATTTTCATTACGTCTCTTCATGTGGGTGGGTGCACCTCTTGCCAACTCGTCTTGCGTTACGTTTGTGTTCTCTGCCTCATTTTCGTTACGATTCCTCTTGTGTGCGTCCCTGTTTCCAACTCACCTTGCCTTACCTTCTAGCGCCCAGCCTTGCCCAGGCCGTCTTAAAAAAGTTAATTCGAAGCCAAAATTTCTCCTTATCCGACATCCGAATCTTCTTCTTTCCTAGTGCTCCCTTGTGTGGTCGTTTTCATTACGACTCTTCATGTGGGTGGGTGCACCTCTTTCCAACTTACCTTGCGTTGCGTTTGGGTGCCCTGCCTTGTTTTCGTTACGATTCCTCTTGTGGGATCCCCTCTTGCCAACTCGCCTTGCCTTGCCTTTGGTCGCCCTGCCTTATTTTCGTTACGATTCCTCATGTGGTTGCCCCTCTTTCCAACTTTCCTTGCATTGCGTTTGGCTGCCGTACCTCATTTTATTTACAATTACTCATGTGGGCGACCCTCTTGCTAACTTGCCTTACTTTGCGTTTGGGTGACCTGTCTCGTTTTCGTTATGAATCCCCATGTGGATGCCCCTCTTGCCAACTCACCTTGCGATGCGTTTGGGCGTCTGATCCCCGTTTCATTACAATTCTTCATGTGGGTGCCCCTCTTGCCATCTTGCCTTGCGTTGCGTTTGGGTGCCCAGCCTTGCCCAAGCGGTCTTGAAAATGTTAAGTCGAAGCCAAAATTTCTCCTTATCCAACATCTGGCTCGTCTTCTTTCCTAGTGCTCCCTTATGTGGCCGTTTTCCTTATGAATCTTCATGTGGGTGGGTGCCCCTCTTGCCAACTCGCATTGTGTTTCGTTTGGGTGCCCTGCCTTCTTTTCGTTACGATTCCTCATGTGGGTGCCCCTCTTGCCAACTCACCTTGTGCTGCGTTTGGGTGCCCAACCTTGGCAAGGCCATCTTGAAAAATTTAAGTTGAAGCCTAAATTGCTCCTTATCTGACATCCAACTCATCTTCTTGCCTAGTGCTCCCTTGTGTGGCCGTTTTCGTGCCTTTCATGTGGGTGGGCACACCTCTTTCCAACTCGCCTTGCATTGCGTTTGGGTGCCCTGCCTCATTTTCATTACGATTCTTCATGTGGACGCCCCTCTTTCCAACTCACGTTGCCTTGCCTTTGGGCGTCTAGCCTTGCCCAGGCCATCTTAAAAAAGTTAAGTCGAAGCCAAAATTGCTCCTTATCCAACATCCGACTCGTCTTCTTTCCTAGTGCTCCCTTGTGTTGTCATTTTCATTACGACTCTTCATGAGGGTGGGAACACCTCTTGCCAACTCGCCTTGCATTGCGTTTGGGTGCCCTGCCTCATTTTCCTTATGATTCCTCTTGTGGGCGCCCCTATTTCCAACTCGCCTTCCCTTGCCTTTGGGCGCCCTGCCTTATTTTCATTATGATTCCTTATGTGGCCTCCCTTCTTGCCAACTCGCCTTGCGTTGCGTTTGGATGCCCTAACTTGTTTTCGTTATGATTCCTCATGTGGGCGACCCTCTTGCCAACTCATCTTGAGTTGCGTTTGGGTGCCCTTCCTCATTTTCGTTACAAATCCTCATGTGGGTGCCCCTCTTGCCTACTCGCCTTACATTGTGTTTGGGAACCCTACCTCCTTTTTGTTACGATTCCTCATGTCGGCACCCCTCTTGCCAACTCACCTTGCATTGCATTTGGGTGCTCATCATTTCCCATGCTGTCTTGAAAAAGTTAAGTTGAAACCAAAATTGCTCCTTATCCAACATCTGGCTCATCTTCTTGCCTAGTGCTCCCATGTGTGGCCATTTTCGTTACGCCTCTTTATGTGGGTGGGCGCCCCTCTTACCAACTTGTCTTGCATTGCATTTAGGTTGGGTTAATTATGTATTAGGCCACGAGAACCATCCCTAGAGCACCAAGCAATTTATAAGATCCATGGTCCATGACATTAGGTTTCATGAGCCATGCATTGGACCATAAGCCAACATGCAAGCCCTATATGGGAAATATTTTTCACCAATTTACAAGGAGGAACCATAACATAGATACTTATAGGGGGATGTTGGCTATAAAGGTTTTATATTATATAACATATATTAATTAAATTAAAAACAAAAAAAATTAAACATTATATATATATATATATTAAATTAAAAAAAAATATTAATATTTAATTATTTTATATATATATATATATATTATATAATAAATATTAATTAAATTAAAATAATAATAATAAAACATTATATATATATATATATATTAAATAAAAAACAAAAAATAATAAAACATTAAAAAAAACAAAAAAAAATTACATATGCCAAACTCGCGCCCACGCCCATTTATTACAAACAAAATTGGGCGCCCATCTACTAGCTGATAAAAAAAACCCCGTCCAAGTTGGAGCAAAACCAATCCCGATTGCCGACCATACATCAACGTGTTCGCTGCCTAGGTGGAGACTGAGACCGAGGGCCATTCGAGAGTAAGACCTACAATTGTGTAGGATACTGTCGAGGGCGTTCGCTGCCTAGGTGGAGACCGAGACTGAGGGCCATCCGAGAGTAA
>SNQJ01S0074084.1:44205-55856 GCA_010110895.2 Picea sitchensis | reverse complement strand
AACATAGCATAAATCACACATACAACACAAGATATGCGTGGTTCACCCTCTCTCTAGGGCTACGTCCACATAATTGTTGTTGGAACTTGACCAAGTTTTGAAGTTACTTGGTCATATTTGACCATTTTTGGGACTTCGAAAGTCTATCGAAGATGGAGCACCAGATGAAGCAGAGATCAAGGGATCTCGAACCACTTTTGGGTCCCTTTTTGGGTTTTGGGACAATGTAATGGGAAAGGGATGTTGGCCCATGGGTTTACCCATGTTTAGGCCCACTTTTGTAATGTATAAATAAATATATAAGCATCTAGTAGAGGAGGATTATATCTATGTGATGTAAGATAAGTGCTAATAGTCTATGTAAGTGCTTTGTGCATGACTGTAGAAGGTTTACAAAGCTAAGTGCAAGTTGTTGTAGAATTTATAGAAGGCTTTGTATTATAAGTGCAAGGAAGAAGGATCTAGTGAGTTGCATAGATCTTCTGTCCTATGCGAGGAAGGGTTTTTGGTGGCTTTGTGCCTGTAACCAATTGGAGACGCTAATAAAGAAGAAGAGTTGGTGGACGCAGCCCAAGGGAAGGGGGTGAACCACGTAAATCTGTGTGTTATGCTTTGTGCTTTGACTTGATGTGTTGTCCTTTCTTTTGAAAAGTGATTTGATATATTTAGATAGATCTACTTATGCTTGGCACTTCTTGGATATATGTGAATGCTATATCTGACATTTACAAAGATTCTTCGTTCCAATTGACTAAATCTGATCTGTTTTGTTGTTGCTAATTGCTAAAATACCTTAGATATAAGTAAACACTATGATGTTCTGTGCTATCTACGAAGTATAATAAGGGTTGAATATTGATGAATAATCGATGCTAAGTGTTATGTAAGAAATTTAATCACATATCTATGTCCCAGCTAAGGTTGCAGACACCTGAGTCTTACAACCATCCCTACCTCTATCTCGAGTGAGACTTCATTTGCTTCGTAGGTGTTGTTGAAAGGGATGGTAGTTAGGGTTTTCTTGGTGTGTTTTTGTAGCATTGAACCCTGGGTCTACCCCTATGCCAACAAATATTTTTGTCTTTGGGACCTAAAACTGTGATTGTTGGGAACTGAGGAAGAGGAAGCTTTGTGCAAAGATTCATCCTGAAACTGCAGAAGCTTTGTGCAAGGATTTGTTCCCTAGTGTGCAATATTTGACTTGATCTGAAAAGATTTGTGTTAAAGAAAGAAGGTCGGATCTGAAGAAAAAACGATAATCTGAACGCTTTGTGCTCTAATAAAGGTAAAAGTGGAAGTTTCTAAAGAAAAGAGGTTAGATATGTAGAAACGAGGCAAGATCTATAAGCTTTGTGCTCTGATAAAGGTAATAATAGTCAAAAGTTTTTAGATGTGGAAGCTTTGTGCTCTGCAAAAGTAAAATAAGTGAAAAATTTTGTTTATAGAGTATGGATCTAGGTATGTTTGATAGATTATGTCCTATCTTCAAAACTAGGGCTCTGATAGATGAAAGAAAGCTTGATATGAATAGATCTGATAAGTACAATGATAGATATGTTATACTTATGCATAGAAAGAATGTTGGACTAACAAATGGATGCAGAATCCTAGAAAGAATTTTTTGTAGGCTAGCTACCATGATGCTAGTGCGCAGTACATAAGAGGTTGGGGATCATTTAAAAGGAAGAGAGGATTAACCCTATGTTACAGTTGCAGAAGACCGGGACATCTTTCTAAGGAATGCCCTGGTGGAAGATCTAGTTTCCCATGTTGCAAAGATTTGGACCATGAAGTATTTGATTGCCCTAGAATGATTGCTAAGCTTGAAATAATGAATCTGAATGAAGAAAACCCTAAGGCAGATCCAGAAATAGTCGAACCCCTAAAAGAATCTGAGAAGGTATTACTACAAATGAAATACACCTTGAAGGACCACCGACATTTTATGTTGTCAGAGATATTTAAAGAAAAAGAATGCATCGAAGTAAGAATAGGGGACTTCGACATTGATTGTGTTCTTGATGAAGAAACACCAATGACAATTATGCCAGAGAGAACTTGGGAAGCTATAGGAAGGCCTGCTATGATCCCTTCATTAAGAGGAATAGGGATATTCAAAGGAAAACTGGTGAACCTATGTGGAAGGCTCACTCAGATATCTATGAATGCTAATGGAACTTCGACAAAGGAAGATTTTGAGATTATCAAGTTTATTGAGGGCAACGCCTTGTTTACTATGTTACTTGGAAAAACTTGGATTGAGAGAGATCAAGCTAGAAAGAAGGAAGAAGAAAAGGTTTTAGAACAACAGAGACAAGATTTAACATATTTCATGACCTAAAAGGATCGCGCAATTGATTGAAGAATAGGAGAACAAATACAAGCTATTTGAAACCCACAACCCAGATGTCAAAGTTGTAAGAGCACTAGAGGAATCACAGAAGAATGTAGCATATGTCTCAAATATAGAAGAATTATTACCCCTGAGTCTTAGGAGAGAATATCAGCAGCACGAAGTGACTATGTCCAAGGAAAATAAGAATTAGAATGGGAAGAGAGTCATTTATATGAAGCTCACTAGAAATAAGTCTAGGAAGCTAAGTAAAAAGAGAGCTAAGATCGACAGGCTACAGAATATTCCATAGGGAATCTCGCAGAATGGAAAACTTGCAGAAATTGAACTTCGTTGAGATATCAGACCAGTGACATAGGCCACTTCCCTGAGGTGAAGAAATATATCCATTTGAATCTGATATAATGGTTCAACTGTCACTTTGAATGGGTCAGAAAGAATTGATGGTTCACCACTAGACCATTGGACCACACCATAACGGACAGAACATGAGTTAATGAGGCCTCATACTAGTTGCAAGCATACCGTTGCTAAGTTTCTTACTTAGTCCACCGCGCCACGCACCAAGAATACTTTTTTCTAACTAAGAATTTGAGCCCACCTCCTGAGCTTATTTTTCACTGTGATCATTGCCTTGTTCCCATACCCTCCATTTTAGTCTCTGAATTCAGTTCGCACCCGATCTAATTGACCCCGAGCTTGTATGTCGGATGAGCTCAGCATCGCAGAGAAAGTAGTCGAAGAAGTTTTTATTGACTTAATGACTGAGAGAGTCATGTCGAAAAGAAGGATATCTGCAGGTGTGCAAGAATCATCAACAGGAGGAGTCCAAGCTTCTCCCTCAACTTCTCGTGGAGCAGGAACTTCCAGAACCATGACAGAGACAAGAACAAAGCACAGACATGACAATGCGAATGCCAAGCTTATTCCACACATTCTGTCGGCTTACCTACCACTTCTCAGTAGTGCCATCAACCGTGACAATGTCCCTCGAGACTTCAAGTATACTTTGATCACCACATACCTTCTGAAAGGGGTAAGTGCAGTTTGTGCCAACCAAGATAATCTTGCAGCATTGAAGTTTAGTGACTTCAAACTTGGCGACCAGAAGGATTACATCATGCTCACCCCACACAAGTATATAACCGAGACTAAAGGAAAGAATTCCAAGATCATCCTGCAGTCATGGACCTAGAACCTCACGCAGTCCACACTGCTCAACATGATGAAGATTCTGCACTTCAAACGACATTAGAAGGTGAATGCATGTGTAAAGTTATTGATGTCATGCTATCACAGTGGATACCTATGGCTAAACTAACGCATCATTATGGATTCGAACTTGATCAATCGGATCACAGGGCTTAGCATGCAAGGCCCTGACCCATAGGAGTTCTACCCTGGAAAGACCTCAGACTGAGCATTAGTGCAGAGAATTAAATAAACTTATGGTGATGTTAAGAAGGGCATGCAAGGCTACAAGGTAGCCTTTATCCAGAGTGTCGCAGTGCACCTTTCCTGTTAGCTTATCACAAGCAATCTAGTTCGTAAGAATAGACCAACTCAAGTGATTGGATTCATGGTCGACCTCATAGGGAAGTGCGTAGAGGGACTACAGATGAACTGGGTGCAGTACCTTTTCAATCAACTAGAACTTGATTGCAGAGAAGCGAAAGACCAAGGGTATGAGTTCCACTTTAGTTGGCTTCTCATACTGATCGCTTTCATTGCCTGGGAGCTACCAGAATATGCCACTTTCCTGGATATCGAACCCTTCGAACCACAGGCCATGAAGTTCTATATGCTGTGGTATTCCAGTGACATGAAAAAGCAGTGGCAGTCCAATGTTGTCTTCCACACTTATTACAACCAGTTGAAGATCGTATTCCAGTCTACATCATGCATCACCTCGAACACACTTCATAGGTTTAGACCCTTAATGAAATTTAGCGCAGACCGCCACTTCACTTATATTACAGCGCATGATGATGAGCATAAACAACAACTCCATTCATATTACAAGTTGACAGAAGATTACTTGGAGGATATTACCAAAGAATTGTATGTGTACCTCCGTTTTCTAACGGACCACACAGAGATGTATGATGTGGATAGCCTTGAAACTATGCTGAACACACCTGTACCAAGCTAGTCGAAGAAAGATGATGAAGTGCATGATGTCCATAGCACATCGACAAAGACCACTTCGATCTCACCTACATAGGGAGATGATGGTGGAGAGCTAGGTGGCATAGAAGTCGAGAAAAACAAAGGTGAAGTTACTCCTCCTAGAGAGGAGGAGGATCCATCCAAGAAAAGGAAGGTTACCCCACCAAATCCTTCATCCTAGAAGAAAGCTAAATCCACCAGGACTACGTTTAAGACTACCCTCACCCTAGATGACTTTGAATTCTTAGTCACTGCATTGAATGACGCTTCACTGGAGATCGTAGAAAAGCAAGAAGCAAAGCAGGAGGAGGTATTTAGGAATCAAGGGTGAACTTCAAGAGGTGCAGTAGGCACTACAATCTAGCCACCCAGTTTCTATTGCACCCTCAACAAGTGGAACAGAAGAACCAGGAGATGAGCCATTGCAATTGCACCAGATCGTCGATAAAGTTGAAGCTCGCCTTAGACGATCTCAGGAAGAGACAGTGAAAGCCACAAAAGATTTGGTGCAGGCACAGGAATATCTAATAGAACAGTGCAATAATGCAGAATGAGAAAAACTAGCTCTTCAAGCAAAGTTGGAGGAAGAGAAAGTAGCACTATAGCAAGACAAGGAACAATTGCTCATAGATCAACTTGAAGTATAGGAATGGGTTCACAAAGCACTTCGCTCTGTGACAATCATCGAAGTCCAGACAGAAGAATGGTTTCCACAGTAGGTGGCACAACTGGTAGGAGTGATCTAGTAGCTTCAGTAGTGCATCACAGACCTGGAACTTTGCACTGTGCCCAAGACTCCTCAAGAAATAAGAGATCTAAGAGAGGCAACTACCTATAGCATAGTTGACCGATTAAAATCCTTTTCCTTAGAATACAAGTAGTTGAGCTCCAAAAGTGCTCAGATGTATGAAAACCTCATGGAAAATCCAGAGTTATAGGCGTTAGAGTTGCAGTTCTAACACACAAAGTAGTAGGCAGACATGTTACAAGAGCAACTGAAGGCCTTGTCACCAATCGAGAGAATGAAGAGGTTTCCATAGAAATGCACGACCCAACAGCAGATACACACACTTCAGAGTAAATTAATGGAAGTCTCTCAACGACTTCAACCAGTGCAAGAGAAGGCATGTCAACTATTCACTGGAGTTGAAAACCAAGGAGTAGAACTTGAACAGGTTGTGAGTACAGCAGAAAAACACCTAGAGGGACCAGTAAATGACACACTCATCCAGGAATTCACTGAACAAGAGGTCGTTGCACTGCAGTAGGTTGAAGCATCTTGAGCCAAGATCGAGGAGTTTGAACTAGAATTGCTCAGATCAAAGTCACTCGGGATGAGTCACAGGTGAGTGTTGGGGGCTTTTTGGCCCTTGACCAAGTTTTGAAGTTACTTGGTCATACTTGACCATTTTTGGGACTCTGACAGTGTGTCAAAGATGGAGCACCAGATGAAGCAGAGATCAAGGGATCTCGGCCCACTTTCGGGTCCCTTTTTGGGTTTTGGGACAATGTAATGGGAAAGGGATGTCGATCCGTGTGTTTACCCACATTTAGGCCCACTTTTGTAATGTATAAATAAACATATAGGCATCTAGTAGAGGAGGATTCTATATATGTGATGTAAGCTAAGTGCTAATAGTCTATGTAAGTGCTATGTGCATGACTGTAGAAGGTTTACAGAGATAAGTGCAATTTTTTGTAGAAGTTATATAAGACTTTGTGTTGTAAGAGAAAGGAAGAAGGATCTAGCGAGCTACACAGATCTTCTGTCCTATGAGAGGAAGGGTTTTTGGTGGCTTTGTTCCTGTAACCGATTGGAGACGCTAATAAATAAGAAGAGTTGGTGGACATAGCCCCAGGGAAGGGGGTGAACCACATAAATCTATGCTATGTTTTGTGCTTTGACTTGATGTGTTGTCCCTTCTTTTGCAAAGTTCTTTGATATATTTAGATAGATCTACTTATTCTTGGTGATTCTTGGATATATGCAAATGCTAGATCTTACATGTACAAATATGCTTAGTGACGATCTACTAGATCTGATCTATTTTGTTGTTTCTAAGTGCTAAAATACCTTAGATCTAAGTAAATGCTATGATGCTTTGTGTTATCTGTGAAGTATAATAAGGGTTGAATATTGATGAATAATCGATGCTAAGTGTTCTGTAAGCAATTTAATCATAGATCTGTGTCCCAGCTAAGGTTCCAGACTCCTAATTCTTGCAACCACCCCTGCCTCTACCTCAGGTGATACTTCATATGCTTCGTAGTTGTTTCTGAAAGGGTCGGTAGTTAGGGTTTTGTTGGTGTGCTGTTGTAGCATTGAACCTTGGGTTTGTCCCTATGCCAACAAATGGTTCCGTTGTCGGGACCTGAAACTGTGATTGTTGGGAACTGAGGAAGAGGAAGCTTTGTGAAAAGCTTCATCCTAAAACTGTGGAAGATCTATGAAAGGATCTCTACCCTAGTGCACAGTATTCCACTTGATCTGAAAAGATTTGTGTTAAAGAAAGAAGGCCAGATTTGAAGAAAAGAAGAGAGATACGAACACTTTGTTCTATAAGAAAGGTAAAAGTGGAAGTTTCTAAAGAAAAGAGGTCAAAACAGCAGAAAAGGGGTAAGATTTGTAAGCTCTGTGCTCTGATAAAGGTAACAATAGTCACAAGTTTTTAGATCTGGAAGTTTTGTGCTCTGCAAAAGTAAAATAAGTGAAATTTTTTGTTTCTAGAGTATGGGTCTAGGTATGTTTGATAGATTTTGTCCCAGTTTGAAAACTAGTGCTTTGATAGATGAAAGAAAGCTTGATATGAATAGAGCTGATAAATACATTGATAGATATGTTATACCTATGCATAGAAAGAATGTTTGGACTAACAAATGGATGCAGGATCCTAGAAAGAATTTTTTGCAAGCTAGCTACCATGATGCTAGTGCATAGTACATAAGAGGTTGGGGTTCATTTAAAAATAAGAGAGGATTAACCCTATGTTACAGTTGCAGAAGACCGGGACATCTTTCTAAGGAATTCCCTGGTGGAAGATCTAGTTTCCTATGTTGAAAATCTTTGGACCATGAAGTATTGGATTGCCATAGAATGTTTGCTAAGCTTGAAATAATGAATCTGAATGAAGAAAACCCTAAGGCAGATCCAGAAATAGTCGAACCCTAGAAAGAATCCGAGAAGGTATTACTACAGATGAAAGACACCTTGAAGGACCACTGACATTTTAGGTTATCATAGATATTTAATGAAAAAGAATGCATCGAAGTAAGAATAGGGGACTTCGACATTGACTGTGTTCTTGATGAAGAAACACCGATGAACATTATGCCAGAGAGAACTTGGTAAGCTATAGGAAGGCCTACTATGATCCCTTCATTAAGAAGAACAGAGATATTCATAGGAAAAATTGTGAACCTATGTGGAAGGCTCACTCAGATATCTATGAATGCTAATGAAACTTCAATAGAGGAAGATTTTGAGATTATCAAGTTTATTAAGGACAGTGCCCCATTTACTATGTTACTTGGAAAACCTTGGATTGAGAGAGATAAAGCTATAAAAAAGGAAGAAGAAAAGGTTTTAGAACCATAGAGACAAGATTTAACAGATTTCATGACCAGAAGGATTGCGCAGTTGATTGAAGAACCGGAGAACAAATCCAAGCTATTTGACACCCGGAGCCCAGATGTCAAAGTTGCAAGAGCACTAGAGGACTCACAGAAGATTGCAGTATCTATCTCAAATATAGAAGAAGTATTACCACTGAGTCTTAGGAGAGAATATCAGTAGCGCGAAATAACTATGTCTAAGGAAAATAAGAATCAGAATGGGAAGAGAGTCATCGAGATGAAGCTCACTAGAAAGAAGGCTAGGAAGCTAAGTAAAAAGAGAGATAAGATCGACAGGATACATAATATTCTAGAGGGAACCTCGCTGAATGGAAAACTTGCAAAAATTAAACTTCACCGACATATCAGACCAACGACATAGGCCACTTCGTCGAGGCGAATCAATATAGCCGTTGGAAGCCGATATAACTGTTTGAATGTCACTCTGAATGGGTCAGAAAGAATTGATGGTTCACCACTAGACCATTGGATCACACCATAATGAAAAAAACATGAGTTAATGATGCCTCATACCAGTTGCAAGTAGACCGTTGCTAAGTTTCTTACTTAGTCCATCACGCCATGCACCAAGAATACTTTTTTCTAACTAAGAATTAGAGCCCACATCCTGAGATTATTTTACACTGTGATCATCGCCTTGTTCCCATACCCTCCATTGCAGTCTCTGATTTCAGTTCACACCTGATCTAATTGACCCCGAGATTGTATGTCGGACGAGCTCAACGCCATAGAGAAAGTAGTCAAAGAATTTTTGATTGACTTAATGACTGAGAGACTCATGTCGGAAAGAAGGATGTCTACAGGTGTCTAAGCGTCATCAACAAGAGGATTCCAAGCTTCTCTCTCAACTACTTGTGGAGCAGGAACTTCCAGAACCATGGAAAAGACAAGAACAAAGCACAAAGATGACATTGCGAATGCCAAGATTATTCTGAGCATTCTGTCGGCTTACCTACAACCTCTCAATGGCGCCATCAACTGTGACAATGTCCCTTGAGACTTTGAGTATAATTTGATCACTGCGTACCTTCTGAAAGGGGTGTGCATAGTTCGTGCCGACAAAGATAAGATCGCAGCATTGACGTTTAGTGACTTAAACCTTGGTGACTAGAAGGCTTACTACATGCTCTACCCACACAAGTATCTAACCAAGACTAAAGGAAATAATTCCAAGATCATCCTGTAGTCATGGACCCATAACCTCACGCAGTCCACACTGCTCAATGTGATGAATATTCTGCACTTCAGACGACATCAGGAGGTGAATGCATGTGTAAAGTTACTGCTATCATTCTATCATGGCGGATACCTATGGCTGACCCAACGCATCACTGTGGATCCGACCTTGATCAATCGGATCACAGGGCTTAGTATGCAAGGCCCTGACCCACAAGATTTCTACCCTGGAAAGACCTCAGACCAAGCATTAGCGCAAAGAATTAAATAAACTTATGGTGATGTCGATAAGGGCATGTGAGGCTACAAGGTAGCCTATATCCAGAGTGTCGCAGTGTGCCTTGCCTATCAGTTGATTGCAGGAAAGCTAGTTCATAAGAATAGACCAACTCAAGTGACCAGATTTGTGGTTGAACTCGCAGGGAAGTGCACAGAGGGACTACAGATGAACTGGGCATAGTACCTTGTCAATCAACTAGATCTTGATTGCAGATAAGCACAATACCAAGGGTATGAGTTCCACTTTAGTTGTCTTCTCATACTGATCGCTTTCATTGCCTAGGAGATACCAGAAGATGCCACTTTCCCAGATATCAAACCCTTCGAACCACTAGCCACGAAGTTTTGTACGATGTGGTATTCCATCGACATGAACAAGAAGTGGCAGTCCAATGTCGTCTTCCATTCCTATTACAACCAGTTGAAGATCACAATCTAGTATACACCACGCATCACCCCGAACACACTTCACAGGTTTAGACCCTTAATGAAATTCAACATGGACCACCACTTTGCCTATATTACAGTGCGTTTTGATGAGCATAAACAACATCTCTATTCATATTACAAGTTGATAGAAGATGACTTGGAGGAGATTACCAAGGAATGGTCAGCAGACCTCCTTGTTCCAGTGGACACCACAGAGATGTCCAATGTGGATATCCCTAAAACTATGTCGGACACACCTAGACCAAGAAAGCCGAAGAAATATGACGAAGTGCATGATGTCCATAGCACATCGGTGAAGACCACTTCAATATCACCTGCACAGGGAGATGATGGTGGATATCTAGGTGGCACAGAAGTCGAGCAAAACAAAGGCGAAGTTACTCTGCCTAGAGAGGAGGAGGATCCATCCAAGAAAAAGAAGGTTACCCCAGCAAATCCTTCATCCTGAAAGAATGCTAAAGCCACCAGGAATACGTTTAAGATTACCCTCACCCCAAATGACTTCGACTTCTTAGTCGCTGCGTTGAATGACGCTTCACTGAAGATCATAGAAAATCAAGAAGTGAAGCAGGAGGAGGTATTCAGCTGAATCAAGGGTGAACTTAAAGAGGTGTAGTAGGCACTACAATCCAACTGCGTAGTTTCTATTGTGCCCTCGACAAGTGGAATAGAAGAAACAAGAGATGAGCCAACCCGATTGCACTAGATCGTCGATAAATTTGAAGCTCGCCTTCAACGAGCTCAGGAAGAGACAATGCAAGCCACCGAAGCTTTGGCGCAGGCACATGAATATTTTCTAGAACAACCCAGTAATGCATAATCAGAAAAACTAGCTCTTCAAGAAAAGTGGGAGGAAGAGAAAGCAACGTTACAGCAAGACAAGGAATAGTTACTCACAAAGAAACTCAAAGTATAGGAATGAGTTCACAAAGCACTTCACTCTATGACAGTCATCAAAGTCCAGGTAGAAGAATGGGTTCCACAGTAGGTGGCACAACTAGAAGGAGTGATCCAGTAGCTTCAGCAGCACATCCCAGACCTGGAACTTCGCACTGTGCCTGAGACTCCTCAAGAAATAAGATATCTAAGAGAGGCAACTTCTTGCAGTGCAGTTGACCAATTAAAATCCTTTGCCTTGGAATACAAGTAGTTGAGCTCCAGAAGCACTCAAATGTATGAAAGCCTCACAGAAAATCTAGAGTTACAGGCATTAGAGTCGTAGCTCCAACATGCAAAGTAGCAGGCAGACACGTTACAAGAGCAGTTGAAGGCCTTGTCACCAGTCGAGAGAATGAAGAGGTTTCCAGAGCAATGCACGACCTAGCAGAAGGGACACATGCTTCAGAGTAAAGTAATGGAAGTCTCTCAATGACTTCAACTAGTGCAAGAGAAGGCATGTCAACTATTCACTGATGTTGAAAACCAAGGAGTAGAACTTGAACAGGTTGTGAGTACAGCGAAACAACACCTAGAGGGACCAGTCAATGACACACTCATCTAGGAATTCATTGAACAAGAGGTCGTCGCACTGCATTAGGTCGAAGCATCTCAATCTAATCTTGAGACATTTGAAGCAACATTGCTCAGACCA
>SNQJ01S0074084.1:18405-32433 GCA_010110895.2 Picea sitchensis | reverse complement strand
TGACAAGATGTCACAGGGAAGTTTTTGCAGCCATTGTAGAGCGAATTGTGTTGACGCCAAAGAGTTTGTAAGAGGGACTTGATTCTCAGTGGGAAGGT
Organism: Picea sitchensis; assembly: GCA_010110895.2. Lineage (NCBI taxonomy): Eukaryota > Viridiplantae > Streptophyta > Pinopsida > Pinales > Pinaceae > Picea > Picea sitchensis. Next base: position 32,335 of record SNQJ01S0074084.1, on the reverse strand, counting down.
TGGCAGTCTTCCAAGCACAAAGAGAACAGTGGGTCAGCAGGAGCCAGAGAACAGTGGTTGAGGGACATAGCCAGTTGCAGTGCAAGGCATGTCAAGGTATTCAAGTGATTGCCAAAAAGACTTTTTAAATAGAATCAGTTGATAGAACTTGGAAGCAGAAGAGTATTGAAGCTTAGATAGATAATCATAATCTTTTGTGGGTCCAAAATCCTTTCAGTGTGAAGGCGTGATCAGAATCTGGACCAGGGGTCAAAATTTTGCTCAAAAATTAAAGTTCTCAAAATTGCCTCAAAACAAACAGGTGTATAGCCCTCATTGTTATGAACCCAACGCAATTTGTTTGGGTTCAAATGGACGTCGGATGAGAGAGGTATCACGTTCTGTTCGAATCGTCAAATAGGCAAAAAAAATGTGCTAACTATATAGTCTGTACAGATGCTGACATGGCAGAGGTCGTACGATGATGTGGCATGTCCATACACTGAGGTGGAAGCTGATGACATGGCAATGTTTTATTGGTAGATGTGGACGAATGATGTTTTGACACGTGGCATTTAATGGGCAAATGGAGTGGTGCCACATGGCCCAGGCGTGGGCTGCCACATGGCACCATGGTATAGATTGGTTGTTTAAAATGTTATGGAGTCCATGGGGATCGAACCCCAGACCTCCCCACAGTGGAAAAGTCTTTGCAAAGTCCGCCCTGCCAACACGCCATACAATGTTGCTTGTTAAACATATGAGTTCATATATATTTAAAGTTGAGATATTTCATGTTTGGCGTGGGGGTCGGGCTGGGGCTTAGCCCCAACTAGCGGTTGTATTGTAATACATATGATCGATGGCTAAAATTTATGCATGCAATTTAAATGGATTCCAGCCCCTGGTTTCATATGTCTGCCCATATGACCATGCCACACTTGCGCATGCGGGTTTGGATTTTCAAACAATTAGCCCGCAGTTTCTATGCACACTCCCATGTGACCACTACACGAAGTTTTGGCGCAGATTTTGGATTTTTTTTTTTAAAATGGTTACAACACACCATTCACCCGACATTTGTCACTTTGCCATTGGCTTAAAATCTTGTCCCTTTTCATATGAGCACGCAGTCATTTGGACCCATATGCCCAACGGTTTGGCGGTTGTGGGCTTTAGTTTCATTAACCATCCTACAGTTTGCACCATTATTCACTTATGCACCCGGTGGTAGGTTTTAGCATGAGTTTGAGTGCGTGTACTAGGTTGGACGTACAGAGGTGTGTTTTGGCGAACCAGAGACAACAAGCTTGTTGGAGGAAAATGGCAAGAGGCCTATCTTCTTCATTTTTTGGCCGAATGAGGTGCCAAAAAAGCCTAGATAGGGGTTTTTGGACATTCTGAATCTATTGGCACTATTTTCAAATCCATTTGAAGACTTCGTTTGTAGTTTTTTCACCATTGAAGTTTCATATATCTCTAGGGAGCTTGAAGCCCTCATTGATTGAGGTCATGCTCAGATGAGCCCAAGTCTGTTTTCTGTGACTGAATAGTCATTTTTGGCTAATTGTTATGCTTTGAACACATTGGGATAGGTTTCAGAGGCATTTGAGGACTTTTATAGGTGTTTTTTCCACAAGGAAGCTCAGGGAATCTTAAGGCCAAATGTAGAAGAGGTCATGCCCGGATGAGCCATGATCCGTTTTCAGCATTTTATTAGTCATTTTTGAGGTTTTTATGTATTTTGAACCCAATGGTACAACGAGTATTTCAATTGTAGTTGAGAATCATATTGTAAAAGAATATCTGACAAATTAATCCCAAAGAGCCAAGTCCATTGAAGGAGGCTCAAGGAGATGTAGCCTAGAGAGGGGTGAACTCCTTTATCATCTTGTTATTGTTGTGAGTTTGATGGTTTATTTGCTGCAAGTTATGTTTGCTATGTATTTTATTTAAAACACATATTTAACCATATAAAGGAAAATTTCCTCACACATGAACATTTAAAAGAAGATGCATGAACATGACACATAAAACCTCTTGCATATTTTAACACATTGAGCAAGGTCCTGAAAAGTTTATTTTAATGAAGTAGAGGGTGCTTTCATAGCATAACAAGTCAGCCCCCTATTTTTAGTTCAATTGCTCTCATCTGTCGGTTATAGACAATTAATGTAATGAATGTAAAGTAGATGTAGGCTCTAATTCGATTAGATATCTTAGAGCTATAGGAGGGAAAACTCAAGAAAGATCCCTCGTATGTATTATATTGTATCATTATTCTCATTGTAAGAGTAGAAGTTGTAGAGCAAGAGAATAGGAGAGCAGAGGAGAAAATAGACTGTAGAAGTTGTATAAGCAGATAGTTGTTGCTATGGAACCCATGTACATAAGCACTTGAGTTAATATAAGAATGCTTTGACTCAATTTCATGGTGTTGTTATGAATATTGTTTGCATCTATTGAATGGTATGTTTATAGTTTGCTTATATTCTCTGTTATGCATTTGTTTCAATTCTTTGTTTGTATGATTTCATTTTGAATGTATGAAGTTTGTAAGAGGGAGAATATGAGTTTCAATTGTTTCTCGTCCTGATAATTCCTGCAAGGATTGCAGTGAAGGTCCGCAAGGAGTGCATTAAAGAGATTATGAGTTTTATCTCAGAACAATCGGGAGGGTTACCATTGTTCTCATACCAACAAAAGTACAAGTATAGCACAAAGTCATGCAAGGTGTGCGTAGGCCAGGTAAAAGTCTTAGACTTTCCCAACCCGAGTGGTTGAAGGATTTCTGTCGCAAGGAGTGCACAAAATTGGAGAGTTCAGATAATCAAAGATTATTTTGAAGCCACAAGGAGTGCGTGAAAAAATCTCTTGGAATCCTTGAGTTTGCAGCCAACATCAAGCTCAGGAGGGATACATTCTTGGAAGGTTCAAGGGAAGGACGAAGGTCAAAGTTACCTCACAGAAACCAAGCTCAGGAGGAAGGATGCCAAGTTATTTGGCTAGGAAAATTTGAGAACTTGAAAAGACGGTTGAGTTTATCATAGGGAGAATCACATATATCCATGGACCGTTGGATCTAGTAGATCAGCGGAGGAGGTTAAGACTGAGTGTCTTTCAACACTCACAAGCTCAGGAGGATTAGCAGTCGATAGATCTGCAGGGACGAGAGTCGTGGATTTGGCACTTGAATTTCGGCATTTCGAAAGTCGAAAGTGTGGAGGAAGTTTTTTTCGGGAATCCCCAGTATGCAAAATCCTGATGTGATATGGGTTGTCAGATCGAGGAAGAATCAGGACCATTGATTTGCAGTAAAGAATTTGTGAGTTTGAACTTCGGGAAAAGAGAGAAGAGTCACATCGTGAACTCACGAGTTGCAAAATCCCGATGCACTCAGAGGTGAGGCCCTAGGACTTGCTTGAAGGTCATATGGTTGAGGCATAAGGGAGGATCTAGTGGACCATTAGCCCATTTCAGGGTTTCAAGAAACAAAGGAGTTGGGTTGACTCGCAGCAGAGTTCCTGAAATCGCGAAATGTGAATTTGCGAAACTTGAAGAGCCATTTGGGATAAGTTAGTGGTCACTCAGAATAGGGGTTCATGCCTAGTGTTTGTTTGCACGAGAGTAAATTCTAAGAAGGACCAGTGGTTTTATTTGTATTCAAGGTTCTGGTGGGAAATAAAGAACCATTTCGGCTCAGGGAAATAGGAATATCCAAAGACAGGGAGGTCAAGCAAACCCTCCTGAGGTAGGGGTGTTCTGCCAGGTGGTATCAGAGCTAACAACTTTTTTTTCTATAGAAGGAAGACAAAGGGTAGTTGTGATTTGAATTTTGCATGGATAGATTGAAACAATGTCACCAAGAAGACATCAAGAGAGACCCATGCCCGATCCAGCCGTGGAAAGGGAAATGAGAGAACTTCATGCTCAATTGGATGTTATGGATACAACAGAGAGGCAAACACCTGATACTAGAGATATCAGTGAGGCTGAAAGAGAAAATGAAGTTGGAGCTGAAGATGCTGCAGAGAAACGTCTATTCAAAGTTGTTGCAGGAATAGGGGCTAGAGAAAAAATGGACATCCCAATGTATGAAGGCAACTTAGACTTTGAGGAGCTGCTAGATTGGTTTAGAGCTCTGGATAAATACTTTGACTATGAGGATATCAAAGAAGATAAGAAAGTAAAGCATGCAGTCACTAGACTGAAAGGGCATGCAACACTATGGTGGGATGAACTACAGGCTAATAGGCATTGCAAAGGAAAACAAAGAATCAAAAGCTAGGATAGGATGGTAGCAAAGATGAAATTCAAGTTTATACCCATAGATTACCAAATTAATCTATTTCGAAGAATGCAAAATTTGAGACAGAAAGGGATGACAATGAAGAAATACACTGAATAATTTTACAGACTCAACATTAGAGCTGGTCATCGTAAGAGTGATGATGAAAAATTCACCAGATACATGAATGGCCTGAGATATGAGATTCAAGATGAGATGAGCATGGTGACAATCAATAATGTGGAAGATGCTTATCAGATTTCTTCAAAGGAAGAAGTGAAATTGGCCTGAAAGCAAGGTCAAAGGGGCATAGGTAGAAGTCAGAGAAGAGGCAAAGAAGTTGCACAGGACATAGTACAGAAGCCCAAGGATGAAGAAAAGAAACCTCATAACCACCTAGAAAGGGGAGGAAGCTCACAAGGAGGAAAGTATGCCGATAGGAACACTTTTCCTTGAGCCAGAGGAAGAGGAAGAGGTAGAGGAGGTGAAATAAAGTGTTTTATCTATGGAAAGATAGGACACAAATATTCTAAATGTCCTGATAGAAAAAGGGATGGAGGAGGCGAAGCTCACATTTCAAAAGTGAAAAGGCAAAATGTTGAGGCAGAATATGTCGAAGGCGGAAGATCCTTAATGATGAGGAAAATTCTCTTGAAGCCAAAGAAAGAGATGGAGAATCAAGTCTAGAGGAACATTTTATTTAGAACTAATTGAAAGACCAAGGATAGGGTATGCAAGGTGATTGTTGACAGTGGAAGCACAGACAATGTAGTATCCACAGAAATGGTGGAGAAGTTGGAATTGGAAACAAGTGCACATCCAAGCCCATACAAAGTTTCGTGGTTACAAAAAGGACATCAGGTAACTGTCATTAAAAAATGTTTAGTTGAATTTAAGATAGGGGGATATAGAAATGAGATATTATGTGATGATATTCCCATGGATGTCTGTCATCTTTTGTTGGGGAGGCCTTGGAAATATGATAGGAATGTTATTCATGATGGAAGAAAGAACACATACACCTTGGAAAAGAATGGTAAGACGCATATGTTGTTGCCAATTGAAGACAAGAAGAAACAAGCAATACTATACTTCTCATGAGTGGGAAGGAACTTATGGATGAAGTCAAGAAAGATGAAGAAATGTAGTTTTTTGTGGTGAGAAAACCTAGATTCATATTGACCAGTACCTCAATAGATGATCTACCTGAGGAAATTCAGGAAATGCTGGAAAATTTCGTTGATATAGTGGTGGATGATTTACCTTTTTCATTGCCGCCCATAAAAAGTATAATCCATCCCATTGACCTTATAACAGGAGAAATTTTTCCAAACAAAGAAGCGTACATATTGACGCCGCAAGAGAATGAAGAAGTTAAGAAGCAAGTCCAGGATTTGATGGACAAAGGGTTTATTAGAGAAATCTTGAGTCCATGCGTTGTGCCAATAGTGTTAAGTCCGAAGAAGGATGGTGGATGGAGGATGTGTACAGACTCAAGGGATATAAAAAAAATCACCCTCAAATATAGATTTCCTTTACCCAGGATGGATGACTTGATGCAGGATTGCTTGAGTGGAGAAAAGTTTTTTTCAAAAATTTGTTTGAAGAGAGGATATCATCATATTAAAATGAAGGAACATGATGAATGGAAGACATCATTCAAGATGAATGAAGGGTTGTATGAATGGCTTGTCATATTTTTTGGTTTGATGAATGCGTCAAGTACTTTCATGAGATTTATGAACGAAGTCTTGAAATATTTCATTGGGAAGTTTGTAATTGTGTATCTTGACGATATACTAATCTTCAGTAAGACTGAGGAAGAAAATTTGAGACATTTAACTCTAGTGATGAGGAGGTTACATCAAGAAAATTTGTTGATAAATATGAAGAAGTCATATTTCATGAAGACGAAACTCATTTATTTGGGGTTCGTGATCTCTTTGAATGAGTTGAATATGGATCCTGAGAAGGTAAAAGAAATCAAAAAGTGGTTGTCTCTAAGGAATATCTTTGAAGTCAGAAGTTTCCATGCACTAGCTAGTTTTTACAGGAAGTTCATCAATAATTTTAGTGGAATTTGTGCGCCAATGATGGACACAGTCAATAAAAGACATAAATCTTTTCATTGGACAGAGGAAGCGGAGAGAAGTTTCAAGTTGTTAAATAAAAAGATCATTGATCAGAGAGTTAGTAAGAAGACCCAAAAGAAGACATATTTTGAATATTTGATAAAGTGCAAGGGACACCCGATTGAAGATGCCAGTTGGGAAAGTGAAGCAGATATCCAAAAACATGGATAGACGGTGCAGGAGCTCATGGACAGGAGTCCATGAATTTTTTAGCCAGAGGAGTATGATGCAAGAGCATCGCAAGCAAGATCAAGCGGAGGATAGCTAGATACACACTAGTGCACATTTTGAAGATATTTTGAATTTCAAAAGGATGGCACATTAATGTAATATTTAGATAGACATAAGTTCTCTTAAATGTTTTGGGGATTGTAACGCAAATTTTGATCATTTCTATCATCTTTCGGTTGTAGACAATTAATGTATTGAATGTAAATTAGATGTAGGCTTTAATTTGATTAGATAGCTTAGAGTTGTAGGAGGGAAAAGTTGAGAATGATCCCTCGCATGTATTGTATTGTATCATTATTATCATTGTAAGAGTAGAAGTTGTAGAGAAAGAGAATGGGAGAGAAGAGGACAACAAATACTGTAGAAGTTGTATAAGAAGATAGTTGTTTCTATGGAACCCATGTACAGAATAACTTGAGTTAATATAAGAATGCTTTGACTCAATTTCATGGCATTGTTATGAATATTGTTTACATCTATTGAATGGTATGTTTCCAGTTTTCTTATATGCTTTGTTATGCATTTGTTTAAATGATTTGTGTGTATGATTTCATGTTGAATGTATGAAGTCCATAAGAGGGAGAATATGAGTTTCAATTTTTTCTTGTCCTGAGAATTCCTACAAGGAGTGCAGTGAAGGTCTGCAAGGAGTGCGTTGATGAGATTCTGAGTTTTATCTCAGAAAACGCAGGAGGGATACCGTTGTTCTCATACCAACAGAAGTGAAAGTACAACACAGAGCCATGAAAGGTGTGCGCAGGCTAGGTAAAATTCTTAGACTTTCCCAACCCAGTGAGTGGTTGAATTATTTATGTCGCAAGGAGTGTGCAGAATTGGAGAGTTAAAATAATCAGAGATTATCGTGAAGCCGGAAGGACTGCATGCAAAACTCCCTTGGAATCCTTGAGTTTTCAGCCAACATCAAGCTCAAGAGGGATAGGGTCTTGGAAGGTTCAAGGAAAGGACGAGGGTCGAATTTACCTCGCAGAAACCAAGCTCAAGAGGAAGGACACCAAGTTATTTGGCCATGAATCTTTGAGAACTTGAACAGACGTTTGAGTTTCTCAGAGGGAGAAGCACAGATATCCGTGGACCGTTGGATCTAGTAGATCAGTGGAGGAGGTTAAGACCGAACATCTTTCAACACTCTCAATCTCGGGAGGATTAGTAGCCATTAGATCTGGAGGGACGAGAGTCGTGGATTTGGTGCTTGAATTTTGGCATTTCATAAGTTGGAAGTGTGGAGGAAGTTGTTTCCAGGAACCCCCGATATGCGAAATCCCGACGTGATCTGGGTCATCATATCGAGGAAGAATCAAGACCATTGTTCTGTAGCAAAGAAGTCTTGAATTCAGACTTCAGGAAAAGGGAGAAGATTCACATCGTGAACTCACAAGTCGGGAAATCCTGATGTGCTCGGAGGTGAGGCCCCAGGACTTGACTAGAGGTCATATGGTTGAGGCTTAAGGGAGGATCTAGTGGATCGTTAGCCCATTTTGGGGTTTTGGGAAATGGAGGAGTTGGGTTGATTCACAACAGAGTTCCCAAAATCATGAAATGTGAAGCCACAAAACTTGAAGAGCCATTTGGGCTAAGTCAGTGGTCACACCAGTGATCATGCAGAATAGGGGTTCATGCCTAGTGCTTGTTCGCAGGGGTGTAACTTCTAATAAGTACCTATGGTTTTATTTGTATTGAAGGTTTTAGTGGGAAATAAAGATCCATTTCGGCTAAGGAAAATAGGAAGATCCAAAGACCGGGAGGTCAAGCACACCCTACTGAGGTAGGGTTGTTGCGCCAGATACTCTTTACCGCCATGGTATTGATTCCATATTTCGACGATGTATTGCCTATGATGAAGCTAAGAAATCTTTGAATGACTGTCACTCCAGATCATTTGGTGGTTATATGTCTGGGTATGCCACTTCCCAAAATACATTACGAGCTGGTTACTTCTTGCCTTCATTGTTTAAGGATTGCATTACTGTCTTCCAGAAATGCCACACTTGTCAAACCTACAACAATAAGATCTGATATCATCTTGCTCATCTTCACCCTATAGTTTCAATTAGTCCATTCACTAAATGGGGCATTGAATTCATGACATGTAACCCTCACTCAGTCGGGGGGCATGGATACATCATCGTAGCCATGGATTATTTCACTAAGTGGGCCGAGGTGATGCCTGCATTCGATGATAACGGGAAAACTGCAGCGTTATTCATATTCAATCATATCATTACTAGATTTGGTGTCCCTCAAGCCATTGTCATTGACCATGGTAGTCATTTTCTCAATTTTGTGATGTTTGAACTTACCAAGAAGTTGGGTCTTTGACATGAAAACTTGACCCCTTACTATCCACAGGCCAATGGCCAGGTTGAAGCAATCAACAAAGTTCTCACTACTATGCTTTGACGGATGATAGGAATTCACAAGTCAAGTTGGCACACGATGATCTTCTCGTCATTATGGGCCTATCAGACATCCGTTAAGTCTGTCATAGGGTTCACACCTTTCCAATTAGTATATGGTATAGAAGCGATTATTCCAATTGAATGTGAAATCCCATCTTTGAAACTAGTTGTCGAACTTCTCCCTAACACCTCAGTTGAAGAGGAACGTCTCTTGTATTTGATTAAATTAGATGAGACCCTTAGTAATGTTTCCTTAGTCATTGAAACTCAGAAAAAGCATGTCAAAGCTCAATATGATAAGCATGTCAAACCACATGTTTTTTCTGAGGGTGATTTGGTTCTTTACGAACATGATCGTGACTTATTAGGGGTTGGTAAATTCGAGCCCATGTGGCATGGCCCTTATATTGTGAAATGAGTGTTGGAGAAAGGGGCTTATGAGCTAGTAGATTATGATGGAATTCCTTTGAGTGAACCGAAAAATGGGCTTTACTTGAAGAAGTACTATGCTTAAACTAGTTTTTCATGAGTGTTGTGTATTTTACTGTATCATACTCTTGTGTGCTTTTTCATTTTTGGTTCTGCATTTAAGCTGCTTACCTTGCATTGTGCTTGGTTTTCATATGTCGATGTCTTCGCTACCCTATATCATCTTTGTTGATGGTGCTAGTCAGAGTACTCAAAACCTAGCATCTATTGCATGGGAAATCTATACACCTACAGATGAATTGATCAATCTACATGGTGTTTTCCTTGGTCGTGCAACTAATAATATCGCGAAATACAGTGCATTTATTGAGTTTCTAACTGATTCCATTTCATTTGGCATCCATAATCTTATTGTACGAATTGATTCACAATTAATAATACTGCAGTTGAGTAACATTTATTCCATCTGAAGTCCTACTTTGTTCCTGGTATATTTATGAATTTGCCTCTTGGAAAGACATTTTGATTACATTGAGTATCAACATATTCCTAGGTGTCTAAATAAATTTACAGATGCATTGGCAAATTATGTGTTTGACAAACATTTGAGATATTTATAAACCCAATCACGCATTTTACAAAAACAAGTAATCTAGTAGGAAATTTATATTTATACGACAAAAAGTTACAAAAAGTGCTTTTTCCAAGGTCCAAAATATCAAAAAGTGAAGCTCATGGATTCATATACAAAAATAATCAAGGATATTGCTTGCTGTAACAAACAACTTCCCATGCCACTTTACAGAGAATTCGACCAATAGATGTAGATATGCTAACTGTGTGGCGTTGATAGTGCCTAGGAAGTTCGTCCCCGGTGGCATCAGGGACATTCATGTTTAATACCTCTAGGTTATATTCAATCACCTCGAGATCCATGGTGGATAATCTTGCTACAAGAACTCTCTCTCCTCACCTCTGGATGGGAGATGATCTCGGAGGACGATAAGGCCCCATGTCTGCATTATTGAGATCACTCGATTAGTCTTGGATAGATGAAAAAAAAACATTTTATATAATTAAAATATCAAAAAAATCATATAAAGAAAATGTCCTTATTACCTATGTCCCCCCACTGAGATCCCTCGGGAATAGATAAGTTAGGATCCCCACATAAATTTGTCCCGACGTATGCATAGTCCACCATGATTAGTTGATTCCTCAACCACTGGAAGAAAACATCGCCATACTTAATAATAGGAATTCCACCATGACGAGCCATTAGGTCCACCCACCTATTCATCTATGGATCTTGTGGAGAGGGTATACCCCACTCCATCTGTAGACGTAGAAAAGGAACTCTCTCCAATAAGGACACCAAAATGGACTTGTAACCAATTTTTTTCAACCGACCATTTCGGCACTTTGTGAGTTGTTTTTTCATGCTCTTTAGGACACCCTCACACCAGTTGAAGACCCTGGGTTCCATACACTCTATCACATACTAAAAATGGATTTGCAAATCCATATGGGGAGCTTCACTCCCTTCCATGCGAGTAATATTATAAAGGATGGCCCGCAATGGTAAATCCTGAACATCTTTGATGGCCACCTTGCCACCGTTTTTTTCTGTACCTGGCACACAATGGTGAGAAACACAGTAATCCATGGGTTCTCCACCACCCCTACTGCCTATGAGTGTTACCTGTGAACCTTAGTGAGACAAACCTATCATAAAGTATGTATCCTCTATATCTAATGTCAGTGCATGAACACCCACGCGAAAGGCTTGTTCGTTCACATCCCACATGTGAAACAGATACTCTAGCAACCTCAGTTGGGATCTCATGCCCTGAATCTTGAAAAACTTGAGTAACCCACATTGTGTAAGTGCCATACCTATGCCTGGGTCATTCCCGTCAAAATAATATTCTTCCTCATGCTCTCTTTCATGCCACTTGAGCATTTTTACCAAGGAAATCCTGCCAAGAAAAATCAAAAGAAGATTAGAATCATAAAAAATTCATTCTTGGAATTTTTTCCAGTTAGATTTATTTTTTCAAAAATTGGATCGCGGTCATCTCAGGGCTGCGCTTTTACACAGAGTAAGGTCATTGCACCCTATCTCTGGGTACCATGTAACGATCTCATATCATCGCATTTCATGATACCATAGACCTGTGGCAATCTCAACGCACAAGTATCCCTAAAAAATTGGCCTAAAATCTAAATTTAACACATAAAAACAAAATTTTAAACCATGAAAAGATAAAGAAGAAGAAGATTACCTTTTTGATGGAGACGGTTCACAAAATGATCCACCAGGCGATTTGAAATCAACTGTTGAAATTTTGGTATAAAAGAAGGTTTTTGGGGCACTATTTGGGTAAATTTGCAAATGAAATGGTAAAAGGGTGTTTTTGGCCTATTTTATTGTTTTTTACCATATTTTATTGCAAAATTAAATTGTTTTTTATATTTTATCCATGCCCTAAAGTCTAACCAACTTTGCAAAGTCTTTACTGCTAGGGACAAGACGTTTGAACAGGGGTCCACCCTTTGTTATTGTTTTTTCATTTTTTTTTATGTACAAATGCTTTTAGGGTTTTTTAGAAAAAACTTCGAGCACAGTCTTGATTCTTTCTCACGCTCGTGAAACCATGAGAATGTAATCGAGTAATATTTTGTCATTTTTTCGAACTCACATTGGTAATACGAAAAATGAAACCTATGGATTATCCCTTGAGCTCTTTTCAAGCTCCCTAAACACGAAAAGATATCTGAGTGACCTTGTTCTTTTCACGCTCGTAAAAGTATTTGAAGAAAACGTCTGATGAGCGACAATTTGTCTCTTTTTCGGTCTTGTCAAAATAAATTATGAAAAAGGACATTATGGAGTTCTCATTAAGTGTTTTTCAGAATCTCTAAAAATGAAAAACCCCTTAGTTTTATTTCTTTGGACTCATTAAACAAGCATCGAAAGACCCATATGGGATTGAACCACTCCTTCTTAGGGTTCATTAAAAATACTCTGAGGAACTCGTCCAAAGTATGAGCTTACATCACAAGAATATGTTATCCTCCTCAAGCTTGCATAAAAATAAAGAGGTACTCGCTAGAAATGGTGGCGGGAAATTGGGAAGGAATGTGTCATTGTATTTGTGTTAGTGGCAGTAAAGTCACTCTTGAATATGATACCCCCCTTCATCACTGTATCTGGGTTGGGAAATCCATTTGTCTCTCGTTTGATCATCCACAAGTTCATATTTTGGGATCCTTTGAGTCAATGTTGCCAAGACAATTGTCCTATCATTCATATGTTCAAGAGAGGTTCAACCTAAACTAGTCTTCTATCGAGTCGACCATCTACAGTTATAAATTGTTTACCATGTCATCCTTCCCTAAGTCAGTTTCGTATCAATTCATACTCTAATCTAATTCAAATGTGTTACATATTTAGTTTCATTGATGAGGGATAAATCAAGGCCCTCCTATGACGATTCTTTTCCTATCGACTTCAACTCATTAGTCAGGAACAAGACTTAGAAGTCACATTGGTACCTTGGAGCCTGCATGCCTCAATGGCATGTTTCCTCACTTTCAACAGTGGGTTCACATCATTGGCCCCTGATTGGAATATTTCATCGAGTGTTCAACTTAAACTCATTCATTAATCACACTCATTGGATTTTACTAGAGTACCTTGGGAGTCATTGACATCAATGGTGATTTCCCTCGCACTTGTTAACGGTTTTCATTAATGACCGGTAATCAAGTGGTTTCTACGATGTTCGACTTCGACACCTGTAATCACATAGCCGGATTTGTACTTAAAGACGATGGAGATGAATACCCTGGATCTCATTATATTTGTCCAAGTTGCGACGGAGTATTCATAAGTTTGTACTGACACATAGATCCATTGTGTATGTCTTGTGGCTATGTCTGAATTTGAATTCTTTTAGAGCATATATCCACAATGTATTCCTCGTGGCTATGTTGAATCACGATGACATGGATCCACAATGTATTTTTAGTTTCCATGACTCACTTGACACTTGTAGTCTGAGTATGGGAATGCCTACCTCAGAAAATGGTACATTATTATGCAATTGCTTGATTGTATGCAGGTTCCCGATCGATGCGCTCCTTGTTTTCAACACACACATTCTACAAAGTATTTCAATTATCACAGGTTCCAGCTTCATAATTTGGGGGGAATTCTGTTACACATTATTTTTTTCACCCCAGTAATCAACTGATGACATGTGCTTAAATCATTTACATGTTCCCTGAAAATATTAAAAGAGACTTTCTCCATGAGAAAAGTGGTTTGCTTTTCCTCCCTAAAAAACTATGACAAGGAAGATCGTCGCACCATGTTATATGCTTGGGGTGTGACGATGCTTGATCACCGCACTCTACACCAAAGATGGAATGTGGCATCATCGCAGGCT
>SNQJ01S0074084.1:0-18395 GCA_010110895.2 Picea sitchensis | reverse complement strand
ATCCATTTGTCTCTCGTTTGATCATCCACAAGTTCATATTTTGGGATCCTTTGAGTCAATGTTGCCAAGACAATTGTCCTATCATTCATATGTTCAAGAGAGGTTCAACCTAAACTAGTCTTCTATCGAGTCGACCATCTACAGTTATAAATTGTTTACCATGTCATCCTTCCCTAAGTCAGTTTCGTATCAATTCATACTCTAATCTAATTCAAATGTGTTACATATTTAGTTTCATTGATGAGGGATAAATCAAGGCCCTCCTATGACGATTCTTTTCCTATCGACTTCAACTCATTAGTCAGGAACAAGACTTAGAAGTCACATTGGTACCTTGGAGCCTGCATGCCTCAATGGCATGTTTCCTCACTTTCAACAGTGGGTTCACATCATTGGCCCCTGATTGGAATATTTCATCGAGTGTTCAACTTAAACTCATTCATTAATCACACTCATTGGATTTTACTAGAGTACCTTGGGAGTCATTGACATCAATGGTGATTTCCCTCGCACTTGTTAACGGTTTTCATTAATGACCGGTAATCAAGTGGTTTCTACGATGTTCGACTTCGACACCTGTAATCACATAGCCGGATTTGTACTTAAAGACGATGGAGATGAATACCCTGGATCTCATTATATTTGTCCAAGTTGCGACGGAGTATTCATAAGTTTGTACTGACACATAGATCCATTGTGTATGTCTTGTGGCTATGTCTGAATTTGAATTCTTTTAGAGCATATATCCACAATGTATTCCTCGTGGCTATGTTGAATCACGATGACATGGATCCACAATGTATTTTTAGTTTCCATGACTCACTTGACACTTGTAGTCTGAGTATGGGAATGCCTACCTCAGAAAATGGTACATTATTATGCAATTGCTTGATTGTATGCAGGTTCCCGATCGATGCGCTCCTTGTTTTCAACACACACATTCTACAAAGTATTTCAATTATCACAGGTTCCAGCTTCATAATTTGGGGGGAATTCTGTTACACATTATTTTTTTCACCCCAGTAATCAACTGATGACATGTGCTTAAATCATTTACATGTTCCCTGAAAATATTAAAAGAGACTTTCTCCATGAGAAAAGTGGTTTGCTTTTCCTCCCTAAAAAACTATGACAAGGAAGATCGTCGCACCATGTTATATGCTTGGGGTGTGACGATGCTTGATCACCGCACTCTACACCAAAGATGGAATGTGGCATCATCGCAGGCTACCTATGCATAGGGTGCGTCAATGCTTAAGAAAGGGAAAAGTCAAAATTCACGAATGTTCTAGAAGGGAATATTCTAGAAAATGAGGTGGCCTCCGATCAGTTTGGAACTTAATCGCTTCTTTGATTTAGTGGGATCATCCTAATATAATCATCCATCCCTCTTTCACCCTATATAAAGAGTGATCTCTCATGGAAAAGTCTAAGGTTGAAAAGGCTAAGGTTTGCAAGGGCTTGCATATGCATGAAGAGTTCTACTACAAATTATACTTGAGAGATTTGCTTTAGTTCTATAATTCATATTGTGGATCTTCTTCATCAAAGGCATTGGAGTAAAGGTGTGTGTGTTGGAGCAAAGATCCATTGAAAGGGACCTTGCAACATCAAGGCATGGGTTGTATTCTCCACTTTCCATTTAATATAATGCAACAATGCATTTCTTCCCTATAAAAGTGTCTTATCTTTATTGTATAACTCCTTGATATTATACATAGAATTCATTGGATTATATATATATTTTTAATCTCTCTCTTTGTTGGTTTGTGCTTCTTAAACAAGTTCACCATCCTGAAAAATCAAAGAAGGAGCTACAAGGATGACACTAGCGAGGATCAAGCATCTTTTAAAAGGTATGTCACTTGTACCTCTCAAAACTAGTTTATATGACAATGAAGTCTAAGGTGAATTTTGTGTTATGTCTTGTTTTGTTCTAGCTTCTATGGAAGTTAGGGAGATCAATTTGTGTCCCCACTTACCAATTTTTCCAATAAAAACTATGATAATATACCATTTTGATGCAAAAAATGCCACGTTCACGGCCACCTTTTCAGGGATTGTCCCCAAAATGCGATAAAGTTATCAAGAAAATCCAAGGAGGAGGATGACTAGGATGGTTTCTCTAAAATACAAAGAAAAAGGAAGGCAAGTAGAAGGGAAAATAAACCATAGGGGATACTCTAGAGAAGAATAACACTAACATATTCCAAGTCTTGGAGGGGGAGACTAGTGAATAGAACAAGGATGAAAAACCACAATATCAAAAGATAGCCACATGGGAAACAAGCACAAAGGGGGAGGAACTACCAAAATGAAGGAAGACTTCCCTATATCTGGGGTTAGACAAGCTGGTATAGGGCGAAATAGAGATGAAAGATAGTCATGACAAATAATATAAGTTGGAAGAGGAAACATAAATGAAGATAACATGGGATATGTATCTAGAGGAGGTGGAGGTGGAAATGACCCCCTCAAACCTTTGAAAAACATTCCAGGGGAAGAGAGGAAGAAGGGAAGAAAACCACATAATAAGAATATTAAGGAAACAAGGGCCCTCTTGGTAAATCTAGACCAAATAGTAGGACTATCGGATAAGTATTCCCCCTCGACCCAACCAAAGTGTTTATAGGAAGATCATGTCATGGAATGTTATAGGCATTAATGCCCCATCTAAGCATAGGATTTTACAGAAAAGGACCATTCGGGAGAAATTAGAGTTAGTTATGATATAAGAGACAAAATGTGATATGGAAATGATAAAAATCATATCCCATAAAGTTTGGAAATGATGTGCAGTGGAAGCAATTGAAGCATAAGGGGCCTCAGGAGGGATGACCATCATGTGGGATTCATAGGTCTTGAAGGTTGAGGTGAACTCTGCTCTTCAGAGAATCCTAATGGTAATATTTAGGGCCATAGGATCTATGGAGCATGAGTACATTTCAAATGCATATGACACCCTAGCTTCAAGAAAAAATATGGATTTATTGGATGCATTATTTTTTTTTGGGCACCACTATGCAACAATAACATTGGATTATGGGGGCAGATTTTAATATGATAAAATACCTATCAGAAAAAAGGGAGGAAATAGGGTACTAGACTTAGAGAATGAGGTATTCACATCACTAATATATCTCCTCATATTAATGAACATCCCTTCTAGGAGTGGTAATTTGACCTGGAAAAATATAAGAGGAAAGGGAAAAAGGATATTGGTTTTCCTAGACATATTTTTAGTATCTAAAACATTTCTACAATCTAAGAAGGCTCTCTCCACTAATGTATTACCCTATTATGGGTCAAAACATTGGCCCATTACTATAGAATGGCATAGAAGAATAAGGCAGGGACCCAAACCCTTCATGTTCGAAAATGTTTGGTTGGATCATCCTGACTTCCAACAAAATCTGGAATTCTAGTGGAAAGAGAAAAAAAATTGTATGGAACAAAGATGTTCCAGTTCCAACAAAGACTCGAACACTTATGAAATTTCTTAAAGGTATAGAATAAGGAATTCTTTGGAAACATCTTTGAGGAGAAATAGATATTGGAAGAAGAGATGTAAAATATCCAATCCAAGGCCTTTTAGGGGTTTCACTTAGAGACAATGGTCGAAAGGGAAGATGAGGAAGAAATGGAGTTGAACAAAAGAGAAAAACAAGAAGAAATGTTATGGAGATAAAAGTCCAGGATTCGATTGCTAAGAGAGGGGGAAAAAAATTCCAAGTTTTTCCATAATCATCTTTTGCAAAGGAGAAGCAGGAACATGATCTCTTCACTAATATCTAAAGAAGTAGAAACTCGAGAAACCAAGGAGGACATTGAGGAATAAATGACAAACCACTTCACTTCTCTATTGAGTGAGCTATACCAACACAATGAGGAAGCCATCCAGAAGATTACAGAGTCCACACCCAAATTGGTTTCCTCGGAGAAGAACCGTGTTAATTTTTGAAACCCAACACTAGAATAATAATTCCAATAAAATCACTTTATTAATTATTAACAAAACTATGTTACTTAACAAGAAATAATTAGCAAAAGAAAAGTCAGAAAGTCAAACACATTGCACACATGATTTCGGGTAAATACCCCTGGGAAAACCCTCACGGGAAAACCATATATGTGATAATTTGATTAAATAAAATTAGGGCTCCCATCCTTGGATAATGGCCCTTATAAGGAAATAAAAATGCAACAAATAGCCTAGACTATTACCCAAGATCAGTCCTTCGATCGTGCTGGATGCTACTTCCCTTGCTGCCCTCGTGTACCCTTTCCTTGGCCCCTACCCTTGCACACCTAAATCCTCACTCACTCATTTTGTACCATCACTATGTTTCCTCCTCTAATATAGGATATATTTTATAGCCTTGATTTTACCTTGATTCCAAAACCCTATATCTCCTAAAGTGATCAACTTCTGAGATCTAATCTCATGTTCACTTTAGATCTAATGACTAGGACTTAATTTAATTACTAATGAAAAATACTTAGGAATTTAATTAAATTAAACTCACTTTATTAAAAAAGTACAATCGCTTACATAAAGTGAATCTCTGAATATTCTAAGAGGCATTTAGGATGAATCCCATGTGCTAGACACAATCCAATGTGGAAGTACATGTATGATACTACTAAGAACATCAACACTCCCTTTTAGCAAGGAAGGTACTTCCAACACCCGGAGGTGGCTTTGTCTTCCCTATCAGATATGCTCCCATGGATTCTCTCCAAACCACTTTATTGGATGCTTCCTCTGAAAAAAAATCTATCCATGTCATCTCGCTCAAATCCTTCTTTGAAGACTTTCACTGGCTGCCTGGGTCCCTTCCCGAGACCCATTGCCCACTACCTAGATTTATTTCCCATTGCTCGGATTTGATGTCCATTGATAGGATTCATTGTTTTCTATCTGTACCCTTTCCTGAGGCTACCCATCAATTCCCAATGATATCTGTAGCTTCCCAAGTCCTTTTGGGCATTATCCGACACATTTCTATGCCTACTTGAACTTTTCTGGGGCTGCTTGAGCCCTTTCTGGGATATTTTTCTCCCTGTAGAGGGGATTCCTAGGTCTCTTCCCACTTCTTGGGTCTATCTCTTCTTGCCAACATCTCTTCTACTTCTACTGGTCATTTTCCCTAGTTGTACTAGTGGCGGATACTGGGTTGACTAGCTTCTATGTGTCCCTGTTTTCCTGGCTACTCGAGCAACTCTGATCGAAAACTTGAGCTAGCAGCTTAACGGTTATGTTTTTTGACCAAAAACTATATGATCACTTAGCTCATTATCCCACTACCTTACCTTTCCTATGGTGACTCCTCCTCGTCTAGATCTCATCCATGTTCACAACCAAATCTCCTCTACACGACCTGCTTCCTTCAGTTGTCGCTCCTGCTACCTGGTGGTTGTACCTGGCACATGATAGCTACACTTTCCACACAACCTAGCCTTGACTTAATGACCCCTGTGTGGCCTATTCACTACCTACACTAGGGGTCTGCAGCTCCAAATGCTCCCCGTAGCTCCCTTACACTATGTCTTCCTAACTCCTCCGTCGTTCGACCTGTCTTCTGGAATCTCTTTCGAGCTACTATCACATGTTATTTTTTGAATGAAAAAATTGACCCCTATCCAACAATCAACCCCCATTTAGCAATTCATTAATTTCTCTCATTCAACCCACGTTTTCAGCACTTCCTTGATCTATCTCCACACGATTTCTCATAGTCAAATCACCACGGACCTCTTGAAGCTCAATCTCACATCTAATAGCTCAATATATATCCCATGTACAACGACCTCTCTTCTCCACTACTTAATCGACCCAATCAAGAACCGATCCACATGCTTAATCTATTCCCAACAACCTATGACTATTGTATGGTGGTCGTATGACTACGTTTTTTAATTTTTTCTATTCTTTTCTTTTACCCCTACATCTTGTTCCTAAAAAATTAAATCTTCCACAGACAAAAAAAATTATCCGCAGACAAATAAAAAAATTTCACTACAAATAATCTATCTTGTGCACCTAGTTTCTCCTTTTAGAGTCTCGGCTCTAATACCATGTTAATTTCTAAAACCCAGCACCAAAACAATAATTCCAATAAAATCACTTTATTAATTATTATCACAACTAGGTTACTTAACCAAAAATAATTGTTGGGATAAATATATATACTATTAATTTTGAACTTTAAATTGTCAACCAGGGAGTCCTAGACTTAGAGGTGCAAGAATAGGAAATACAGGATTGGAGCCTAGTCTAACCTAATGTCGACAAACCATACTTTGATGTAATAAATAAAACAAACATTGAATTCAATTGACAGGAAATAAACTAACACCTTAGGTAGAATCCCAATGTGGGGAGGCCATATCTCACAAGTTAGACCTTTAATCTTTCCCTTGGTTCTTGAAACTAAAGGAAATTAAATTGCGGGAATCAAAAATATTGTTAAACTAGTGCAGGAACAAAGTGCGGGAAATGAAACTAGGTGCAGGAACTAAAGTGCAGGAAATGAAACTAGGTGCGAGAACTAAAGTGTGGGAAACTCAAAATCATCAAACTCAATCAACACCTGAGATTCATTTAGACTCAAAACCACCCTTTTAAATGTATACACCAATCATAAAGAAATAATGAGTGAATCAAATGCACAAGAGTGGTGGATATTTAATACAATGGGCATTTACAAGAAATCTCTAACTAAGTTTTAGGAAGAAAATAATCAATGGAGAGTGATACTTGTTTATTTTCTCCATTCAAAAGATTGTGTATATGATAAGGTCTTAATGAATTAATCAATATTTGAAGAAATAAACAATAGAAAAACATAAATGAGATGGAATGGATATATGATTATGTAATGGAATAGATCTAATGCATGATGGATATATGAATATGACAGAATGGACTAGATTTGAAACAAAGGGAAAAAATGTGGACATAATTTGTGGGTGTGGTAGAGTGTTTGTGGTAGAATTGCAAGTGGGATATGAATAATTGGAGAGGGAACAATACCTTCTACAATTGATCTATGTGTATGAACTGAATCTAGATGAGTATAGCAGTTGCAAAAGGTATTTGTTTGTTAATGAAAATGGGTGGAAATGAATATGAAAATTGATCATATGAATGTGATCTTGAAGATTATTCTTCCAATCGATTTATAAAGAAAGTATATGATGCACATATGGGAAGAAGGTTTGTAAATGAGTTGAAATTCAATGAGAATGAATTGCACAAAACAAAGTATTGGAAACAATTAAAAATAACATATATCTACGGGATTGCTCCATAAAAATGAAGGGTAATGTGAAATCTGAGTTTTAATTACCAAAACTAATGTAAAGGACAAAATTGAAATGCATCTGTGTTGAATCCAATCAATAATCAATACCAAAATTGAATTGCATGTAAATAAACAACACAATACTAATCTACAAAATAAATAAAGTATGGAAACACTTACCCTCACTAAGTGGGGATTCCCAGGAGGTCAGTGCTTCTAATAAATACTTAGATAAATCTAGAAGGATGCTTAATGTGGCATCAACAATCAATTCCTCATTGATATAAAAAATCTCTCATTTACAAAAACTTCATGAAAAAAATGAATACCCTTATCAAACCTATAAGGCTCTTACTTATACATGAAATCCATGGAGGAATGGTTAAAACTGAATTACCAAACTCAAAAATCAATTTTTACAATTTTAGGATAAATCTCAAAAAATCTGGGTTTTTCATCAATTTGGGCAGATTCGAGTTAGAGATCCACCCATATATTCCAAAAAAAGTTGAATTTTGAAACATTTCCCTCATTTTACTCAATTTTCCACATTCTAGACAAAACCCATTTCGTAGAATTTCTAGATCTAATACCATCTGCACGAAAATCAAGGCACAAGTTGGCAGTTTGAGATTTTTACTATTTTTTGAAGAATCATTCCCCCTGAGCTGGAGGTCCACACATGTGAGATGGGTGAATTATGACTCAGTTTTCCATGTGTCAACGTTACTCTATATAAAACCCATGTCCCCTATTTTCCTCTAGAAACATTCCAAATTTTTGAACTATATCTGGTACTAGATGCTTGTAGGATGTTGGTACCAGATGAGCATAGGTAAAAAATAAACACTGGTACCGGATGAGCGCATGTACCGGATGAGACTAGGTATTGTATGAATGTAGAACCTTTTGGTACCATATGACTTGGAGTGTGAGTATCGGATGAGCGGAGGTACCAGATGACGGTAGAACCTTCGCATACCAGATGACTTGGAGTGTGAGTACCGGATGACCTTGAGTGTCATATTAGAACCCTATCTTAATGCGATTTCCAAAGTAAGGATATTAGATGGAATAAATCACATAGATAACTATTCTAAATATCAATAAACCATGAAAATCATAGGTTAAATGTTTATTACCTTATGTACACCAAGAGATAGCCAAACACTACTACACATTGGAAAATTTGTGATGATCTAATTGCGATGTTATGGAAAAAATTGGCCATACTGTCAAAAAATAGAGTAAATTTTATTTTTTTTCTCCATACTACCCTATATCATCGCACTTGCGATGTAATTTTCAAATTTTCGCAAGAGAGATGGTGTTCAGAAGATGTCGCTCTTACGACGACATTAAATGTGCGCCGCACTTGCGACAATGTGGACATTAGGTTCCCCCCTCCTAACGGTCACCAACTATTTGACAAAGTCAACATTGACTTGGTCAACTATCGTCGATATTGCGACGTTCTATGTATCTCACTTTCGACGGTGTGGACACTAGGTTCCCCCCTTAACGGCCACCCACTATTTGACAAAGTCAACATTGACTTGGTCAACTGTCATCGAAATTGCAACGTTATAAAATATATAAATATGTTGCATTTTATAGATGTTGCGACAAGTTTTCTATAATAACGACGATTCAAAAAGGGTATAAGGTCTTCTTGGGGAACAATTTTTTTTATTTTTTTCATAATTTATAATAGAAAATTATAATAGATCTTCTATTATACACCACTCAATTTTATAAGATAATCACCAGTATATGTTTGTGGAGAAGAATGTCCAAAAATATTAGAGGTGGAAAACAAATTAAAGATGGTGAAAAGGGTGACGATAAATGTTATTTCCCTTGCAAAAATTGTTGCACTAGATGTCCCGAAAGAGTTTTAATAGAAACAACTAAAAAACGTTGTAGAAAATATGGGCACATGGACTGGGGATCAAATGAATATTGTCCCATGGTAATTATATATATATATATATATATATATATTCATTATCTATTTTAATATTGATTGTATTCTCAAACTTTTATACTGTTTTATACATGCACTAAATTTTCATGATTGTTTGTAATTATAAAGTTAGATTTCCCCCCCTAACTTTTTGCAAAAAGCACCAAGTAGTAGCAGAAATGATGTTTTACAAGATGAGGAACATGAAGCAGATAATGAAGATCAAGTTAATGATCCCATGGAAGTAGATGAAAATAATAACATAGTTCAAGATGATGGGAAAAATCAAATGATCCAAGACTTATTCGGTCATCCAGATGAGGATCATGGGGACAGTAGTGATGGTATTTATGATGAACCTCTTCTTGAAAATGAAAATAAATGAATTTATAAAGGGTCAAGAGAAAATATTCTCTCCACTAAATTGTTGTTGGTGAACTTAAAGGTTATGAATCATTTTTCGAACACTTGTATGACATAGATCCTAAGGTATGTAATATGTTTCATCACATATACAAAAATATTGAATTTTTTCCCTTTTGTTTAGTGTTAATTAATGTGTAAACTAAAAATGCAATATTTACAATTACTATTCTTTACATTAACTAGTTATTTTTTTATGTTTTAGATTTTTAGGTGAATTTGTGTTGCCCTCGTCAAATATTTTAACTCGCACATATCGATATTTACAGGCCATTATGAAAGACATTGGCATGGAGTATCAAAGTAAAGATTCATGTGTTGATGATAATATTATATATTATGGATAACATGCATCAAAAACAAAATTCCCAGTATGTGGTATCAATATATATCGAACCGTTCAAGTAACAAAAATTGTGCCTCGAAAGGTTCGCCGACATATTCCCATAATTCCATGTTTGTAGTGACTGTTCAAGTGACAAAGCATAACACAGTTTATGGATTACCATGCACGAAAGAGAATTGAAGATGGAGTTCTTTGAATGCCTGTAGATGGTTATGCATTTAAGGAAATTGCTGCAAAATGGCCATAATTTATAGATGAACCTCATAATGTTAGGCATTCATTGGAAATTGACGATGTTAATCCATTTGGAGAGATTCGGTTTGTTTACTTAGTGTGGCCTATTTTTTTTTATCAACAATAAAATTCCTCCCTGGATGTCAATAAAGAGGGAGAACATAATGTTGACAATGATTTTTCTAGGTATTTGTTTACATTAATTTTTCGAATGTAAATTTTTATTTTTCTCTTTTTTTGCATAATATCTTTTATTTATTTATTTACATATATATACATACCATGGTAGTAATTTTTTGTAATTTCAAACAATTAGGTAAGTACCAAGTTAAATATATGAATGTGTATATCGAGCCTCTTATTGACGAGCTACTAAAGTTATGGGAGGGCATCACTATGTATGACATATGTAAACCAATTGGGCAGAAGAGATTTTAATGTCGTGGAATACTTTTATGGAAAATTCATGATGCCCCGGGACTAACACATATTTGTGGTATGTAATGTTCCATATTGCACGCTTGAATAGTATATAATTAATTGAATATATCATGCATGTTGTTTAAATAATCCTTTCATATATTAATAATTCACATTAATCCAGTTGTTGCAGGTCTTCAAACAAAGGGTAAATTTGCATGTCCAATTTGTGATCCTAAGATGAAATCTCATCGGTCAAAAAATTTAGAAAATGAGGTGTTTGATTAGTATAGACACTTCCTCTCTAAAAAACATAAGTATCGTACTACTGAAAAAAAGATATTTTCAATGGGAAACAAGAGACTGGACTAAAACCACAAAGAATGACACCTCGCCTATGGAAGTTGGCATATTGCATAATTAATTCTCGAGGTACTCATTTTGTTTATGTATCGTAAATGGAATCATGTTTTGAAATTTTATTTTAATTATTCAATTTATTTTACCGCATTTGATAAATAGTGTTCTATTTTTTTTATGCTTCATAAATGTCATCATCGTGAAGGTAGTAATAATGGGCTTCCACGAGGAATGAAATGTCATCCCACTCAATTCATGAGGTTTCCTTACTATGAGGAGCTAAAAATAATTCATTTGTTTGATACAATGCATATCGGGAAGAATGTGTCATAAACATTATGGCGAATCATAGATGGCAGGAGGGATAAAGAAAAAAATGTCAAAATTTGTAATGACATTCAGGAAGCCAATCATGCAATGAAAAGTGTTATATGATCAAATAGAGATGGATACCAAAGTAACCTTCCATGTTTATTAAGAGAGAAGCAAAGCAATGGCATAAAAGAGGTCATTCAAATAATTAAATTTCCCACGAGTTTTTGTTCAAACATAAAGAATATCTTAACGAAGAAAGGTGAATTTGGTGGGGTAAAAACACATGATTGGAATACCTTCATTAAGGTAATTAATAATTTTAGTATTCATATTTATATATTGGTCATATACATTTTTTGAGATTTTTACTTTTTTTTTGTCTAGTTTTGAAACAAGTAACGATTCATTTTTATTGTTACAGTATGTTCTATCTTTGTTTCTCCCAAATGACTTTGGCAACAATGTCAAACAAGTTATATATCATCCTGGAAAATAATTTACAGTATGTTCTACCTCTATATCTCCCAAACAACTTTTACAACAACGTCAAACAAGTTATATATGATCTTGGAAAATACATGAGTTAAGTAGCTGCAATATATATGCAAAAAAAAAAAATCATTTTTTTGTTGTACTTAATGACATATGTTTTACTTGTAATGTAATATGTATTATGTTTTGTTGAAACATGCTATTTTCTTGCATCATGATCTATAGATGGTTGTCATTGAAAGAAATCCATGAAGATGATATCAAGTATTGGAAGAGAAAAATTCCTTGTATAATGTGTGAAATGCAGAAGTATCTACCTCCAACATTTTTCAATGCACAAGAACACTACCTCATACACCAAGTTGAGGATATTGAAATGTGTGGACTTATACACACAAGCTCAATGTGGATAGTGGAGAGGCACTTGAAATCATTGAAGGCTTTGGTTAGACAAAGAGAATGTCTTGAGGGTTCTATGGTGGAGGGATATATGGTATATGAATCCATGTTGTATATTAATCAATATCTTCATAAATTAGCATCACACTCTATGCATGTAGTGGATTGCATTTGGGATGTGAACTCCATCAAAAAATTTGAAGGGGAGCAGATGTTGGGGAAATGTACAATGAAGAAAGTGAGAGGTAATTAAATTGTGGATATTTGTAATAAATATATTTTTTTGTTTTTTTGTGTATATGATCATACTCATTTAATATTTATTCTTTCATCATTTATTAATATTTACCATGCTTATAACTAATATTTAATATTGGTGAATTGTGATTTTTTGATCGGTGAGTTGCTCAAAATTGGGATGCACTACATTTATACATTGCAAACAATCTTGATTGGATGAAGGTATGGATTGATATATGTAAACAACATCATGGCGGTAGATTATCATGGAAATAACTGTCTGAATTGGTTAGAGAATCTCATCGTAATGGAGATTTCGATGTTACGCAGAGGGAAATAGATTTAGAATATTGTTTGAAAGATGGAAAGGCAAGCAAAGTCACCCATTTTATTCAGTTATTTTATATTATATTAATGTGACTTTAGGTGTGTTTTTTTTCATATTATACTTACCAAGTTATATAAAATTGTTTTTTATTAATTGGCAATGCATCTTTTACATGTATGGTATACTGCAATTGAAACACCACAAGGCTATGTGGTGCAATGGTCATAAATTTCTCATAAAACTGTTGGATGAAACCAGGAAAAATTTTGATAGTGGGATAACTGCAATATTCCACGTCACAAATGTTTCCTCTAGGAGTGACAGACTTCCTTGAGAATATGAAAATATATACTATGGGTTTTTGAATGAAATAATTGAGTGTGACTTTAATTTCTTCAAATTAGTTTTGTTCGATGTCAAATGGTATAGGTAACGAATGCATGAACATGATGAGAAAAGAACTGTTATTCAACATTCCAACGTATTTCTGATGATTAAAACAATGGTTTTTGAAAAAGAAAATGACCAGTAGGTTTTTCCAAGTCAATGTGAACAAGTCTTTTACTCAAAGGTTCCAGGTAAGAGGGATTGGTCATTTGTTGTTAGATATGATCCAAGAGGAAGGACAGTAAAGTATATTGTAGATGAAGAAGATGATATTGAAGAAGAAGATGATGTAGATCTAGATATGGAAGAATATGGGTCGAAATATTGAGAAGACGAAGAATATGAACCATGTGTAGGAGACAATGCACCATTTCTTGATGATGATATCGATGAAGATATGCTCGAAAATGACATTGATGATGATGGTGATATCATCAATCCTTTCAACATTGTTTCTAAACTGGATGTTCATACAGATGTTGAGTTGGATGATCAAGAAGAAGATACATAAGAAGGATGATACAAATGTTTTGTTGGATGAGCTATGTAACTAGATATTTTAATTTGTATGAATTATTCTCCTTAAATATTTTTTTATGTGAGTTAATTACATGTTTTTTAAGTTTTATTTCTTTTTTGTTTTGGTAGTTTCTATGCATGATTACTATGTTTTTTTTTGTTTTTTTTTTCTATTTTATATATTGGGTATTGGGGAATTGAGAGTGATGTGAGGTGGGGGGGAGGGGCCATATGAGCTTCCACCTTCACATGGTTGGCCTTGTTTAGTAGAGAATAAATTATTCTCAAAACCGAGAAAAGTTCATTCATTCACCTTTATACTCAAATATCACTCACAGACCCAGTCTATATATCGAGTCATCTCGTCCTCATTTCATTTTAATTTTTTCAGTCGAATTTTAAAGGAAAAAGATATTAAAAGACATTGTACTAGGGATATAGTACATGATGGGAAACAATGACTTGTGAATGGCGCCAATGTTGAATTTTTTTCAAAATGTTTATGTATGCAACGAGATTTGACATGGATAGATTATTCACATGCCTTGAAGATATGCGATGGTTTCTAGACTCAAAGATCACTCACACACCCACTCTTTATATTCATCATCTGTGTCATTCGAAACCAACACCATGCCAATTAGTCCCATGATTTTGGTTGTGGCAAGAAGAAGGCAATATATGAGATTTCATATTTAAATAATGATTTCGTACTAATATTATTTATGGAGCAAAAGAGTACTTAGATGAGAGAAAAAAAAAGACATAAAATAACTTGAATCTTGTGCGATTAATAAAGTACTTCTTTATCAACGTTATTCCATTCCCTTGCAGTACTAGATGCAGGGATGTCATGTGTCTCGATTGTATTTTAAAGGAAACAACTAAAAGACATTGTACTAGGGATATAGTACATGATGGGAAACACTAACCTATAAATGGGGCCAACATTGAAATTCTTTCAAAATGTTTCTTAATGCACTGGAATTTGACATGGATAAACTATTCACTTGTCTTGATGATATGGAAGGGTTTTCCAGACTCAAATATCACTCACAAACCCACTCTATATATCGAACCATATCGTCCTTGTTTCGTTTTAATTTTCTCGGTCAAATTTTAAAGGAAACAACTATTAAAAGACATTATACTAGGGATAGAGTATATGATGGGCAACAATGACCTATGAATGGGGCCAACGTTGAAAGTTTTTCAAAAAAATTATGTATGCACCTAAATTAGACATGGATAGATTGTTTGTATTCCTTGATGATATGGGAGGGTTTCTAGACTCAAAGATCACTCACACACCCACTTTGTATATTCATCATCTGTGTCATTAAAAATAAACATCATGCCAATTAGGCCCATGATTTTGGTCGTGGCGAGAAGAAGGCAATAAATGAGATTTCTTATTTAAATAATTATTTTGTAATAATACTCTATATGGAGCAAAAGAGTACTTAGATGAGAGCAAAAAACAAAGACAATAAATAATTTATATTGAAGCTTGTGTGATTAATCAAGTACTTATTTATCGATGTTATTGCATTCACTTGCAGTACTAGAAGTGGGGACATCATGCGTCTTGATCATATTTTAGTGGGTCCATGTGCCACCCCACTACCCAAATTTGTAGAAGTACCAAATGACGACCCATGCTCCATTTTGCAAGTTCTATAAATCTGTCAGGAATCATCTCAGTAATTGTCACTCACTCTAGTTGATGCAAGATAATACCTGAAAATCATTACGGGTATAGGAAGAGCATAAGGGTGGTGAGCATGGGGTGCATAAAGAGGAGGATACCAAATAAGTCCTAGAGATATTGGTCATGTATCAAGGTTTTGTATCAAATTTTGTGTGCTTGGTGCATACTGTTATAGTCCCAAGCATGTCACCGAAGACTATCCCAACTTGTTGAAAAAGTGGGAAGACAAAAAGGCCAATTGAAACATGGTGCATGCAAATCTGCATGAGAATAATAAGAAGAAGAATAAGGAGGTTGATGTTCGAGTAGTAACCCAAGGAGGAGTGAAGAAAGGAGTAGACTTTGAGCATGGTGAAATATTAGGTCAGAAGCCAGAGGGGATGATATGGAAGGCAGCACAACCGTCTATGAAGTTTGATTTTTCCCAAAAAAATAGTTCATGTGCAATGCACAGAGGGCACTGGAAGAAGAAAGAGTGTGTGAAGAGATGTAGTGCATGACTCAGAGGTCAATTGTGTTTGATATACTTCACACACACCTAGGATTTATTTTTACTAAGGTTTTATCTATGTTTATTAGTCATTATTTAGTCTCCTATAGTTTAGGGAGAATATTCCTCTAGGAGAATATTCTCTTCAGTTCACACTTCAGTTTGATCAGTTGAGTGGAGTCTAGATGCCACATTGGGATCATCACCATGTAGAATTGGGATCATCACCAACTAATTTGCATTTTCCTTGGTATTATCACTAGACTAGAGCATTACTCATGATTCCCTGATATCCTACTCACTTCACTATGTTTCAGTCAATTAATTGAAGACTGAGAGACTAGTTAACTCAGACTAGGTGGTAGTTCACTCTTGTAACTTCCTAAGAGACTAGATTAGGTGGAATTTTACTCCCGTAATTGTTGGTTGTGTCCAAAACACTCTATACCATCACTATAGAACATTATCATATCCTCCATTGTGCATTAGTTGAGTTATATAGAGTATATCATGTGTAAATTATCATTCATTCATTTGGTTAATGAGAATTCTTCCATTCTTTCTCTCCTGCTTCACCGTTCTCATATTTTCTCTGCAAATTGTGTATGTCATATGCTAGCTATATATATTTTATGTAGTTTCAACACATTTACATGGCATCAGAGCTGACAGACTTCTAGGGAAAAGACACACCAAATTATTTTTGTAGGTACCAAAGATTGAAGACAGTAGAAAATGGAATTTCCAAAAGAATTCATTCTTACACCATACAATTTCTTTGCATGTAAGGAGAATAGGATAATGCATATTTGAGGCAGATGATGATATAGTTTAACCATGAACATAAATACCGAACCCACATCATCCATAGAAAAATCCAAGTATCTAAATCGAATGGATGAAGCGTTTGAAACTATTTGCAGTCTCATTTCTCTTGAATTCCTCTTTCACATGTCCTCATGTAAAACCCCAATGAAGCCTGGACCACCATGGAAAGTATTTTTGGAAAACAAGACAAGATGAGGGGACACATGCTTGAGGTGTAATTTCTCAATTTGGATCCAAAAACCTTCGACAATCTCCAAGATTTCTTTACAAAATATAAGGATTTGTTGTCACAACTCAAGGCTTGCGGGGTTGATAAATCTAAGGAGGAGAAACAAATGGTTCTTACCATTCTCTCCAAAATTCGTCTGGAATACTTAGTGTTTGTATCTTCATTTCATTTAGTTAGTCTCGCCTTTGGATCCACCTGGATAATTCCCTCTCTTGAGGCCTTTATCGAGTCTCTGACACAAGAGCAAAACAAGCTAATAAATATGGGAAAAATAAAAGGCCCAAAGGTGCATGCACTTACTGTGCAATATGGTAGTGGTCGTCAATATCAAAAATACAAATACAAAGAAAAAAGGAAATCACATGCAAATCCAAAGAAGGAAGGCTACTCAAAACCCTTCAACGATGCCTCTGGATCCAAAGGTGGAAAGGGAAGAAAAGGGGAGAAATGCACTTACTTCCATAAAGGATTCCATCCAGAATCTCCCTGTATGCAGAAACAAATAGATCAAATGGCTCAAATACTTCAGAAAAACAACCTTGGAGATCGCATCCCCGAGAGTGCCAAGAAGAAGAACCTAGAATATCAGTGATCAGGGGATCAAATTTTGCTCAAAAATTCAAAGTGCTCAGAATCACTTCAAATCGAACAAGAGTATAGGCCTCGTCGTTACAAACCCAACGCAACTCATTTGGGTTCAAACGAATGTTGGGAGTGAGAGATATCGCGTTCTATTCAAAATGACAAACAAGCAAAAAAAAGGGTGCTCACTGTAAAGTCCGTATAGTTCGTACGGACACTGATGTGGCAGGTCGTACGACACGTGGTAGGAATCTATTTGCACAGTTGGAAGGTGACATGGCTTATTTGTAGCGAATGGAATGGTGACACATGGCCCAATTAATGGCCTCCATGTGTCCCCTATTTATTGGTTTAAAATTTATTTGGAGTCCACTGGAATCGACCCTGTGACCTCCACCCACATGCAAAGCTTTGGCAAAGACCACCAACCAATGTGCCACCATAGTGTTTCTTAACACTATATGGTGCGGATTACATTTGAATTGAAATGTTGTATGTATGGGCAAGGGGTCGGGCTGGGGCCTAGCCCCAACCTGTGGTTATGTTGTATTGTAATATGGCCATGGTTTAAACCCTTTGCGCGCACATTTAAAACTAAGCCTTGGTCATATGTTGTGTTGTAATATGACCACAGGCGTGGGAATATGTTTTAACATATCCCTTTTGATATGGCCGCGGTCACATGTTTGTTTCCATATGACCATTGACGCACGCGCGCGGGTATGTGTTGGTTTGAATTCGGTTCAATGGTTATGGCCCTCATTTTTAAACGCGTGGTCACATGGGTCATATGACTGTTAGGACCACATATTGTACCTT
>SNQJ01S0074083.1:37568-51317 GCA_010110895.2 Picea sitchensis | reverse complement strand
AGGATAATAAATTATCACCAAAGTACTATGGCCCTTATAAGGTGTTGCAAAATATTGGTATTATGGCATACAAATTGGAATTGCCTGCATCTTCACGAGTACACCCAGTTTTCCATGTTTCATGCTTAAAGAAGGTTATAGGTGACAA
Source organism: Picea sitchensis (assembly GCA_010110895.2). Lineage (NCBI taxonomy): Eukaryota > Viridiplantae > Streptophyta > Pinopsida > Pinales > Pinaceae > Picea > Picea sitchensis. The sequence goes on along the minus strand of SNQJ01S0074083.1, from coordinate 51,169 downwards.
GATCCCATTTCAAACTATATTTCCAGAACTTGACGAAGAGGGAAAAATCATATTGGAGCCTGAAGCCATCACTGACACAAGAATTCGCCAGCTGAGGAATAGATCCATTTTAGAGTATCTCATTAAATGGAGGAAACTACCGACTTAAGATTCCACTTGGGAAGATGAGTCTTTTATACAGAAGCATCCAGAGTTACTCAAGCTTTGCGAACAACACTTCTCTCAATGGGAGGGGCATGTTAAGCCCTAATATTGGCTCATTACCCCTTAATTGGGGCATATTACATTAGTAATGCTATTTTATTTATGTCGGATTTATTCCATTAGTTGTAATTATACCTCCTAGTCTCCTATATATACGAAGGAGAGAATTTCATTTGGAATCATCTGGTACTTGAACATTTATGTGGGGTAAAAGGAGGTTGCCTCCTCGAAGAGGCTTATTATCTGAAATTCTCTCTTTTTCAAAGCATTGAGTACTTATTCTGAGGTTTTTCTATGTTATATTGATATTTGGTTCTTAACAGATTATTAACTTTAGACGTTGCACTGAATGCAACCCCGAAAAGATGGTGGGTTTTGCATAAGGATGGAATAAGAGATTGGCAGCAGTGTAGAAGGATATTACATGTTAGGTTCAGGATAGAGAATGCAAATATTGTGTAGAAGTATATAGGATTGAGCTATCTGATGGAGCATGTTACACAGTGCATTGCGACATGGAATAAAGTACCTATGCAAGAATGGACACACTTATTTTTACACACATTGGACACACTTATTTGTACTTGGAACTAGAAGTGCACAGAGAAACTGCAGATTGGGAACAATTGACTTGAAATTTTAAGGTAACTTTTAGTTTTGAAGATGATACTTCTTTGATTGAATCAGCTTTGCGGGTCGTCAAGAACTAGATTTTTTCATCATAAGACTTGATAGGATTAGTACATGTATGTAGCACGCATAGATCTTCTACGACTGTTGAACAAGTTTTGCATTGTTATAATGTTGCTTAAGAAGACCAAGAGGCGGACGAAGATCCAAGAAATGTACAAATACAAGAAACTAAAGGAGAGTGTGTAGTAGAAGGACCACATCTTGAATCGACTGTATATGCAAATCCATTGAGAACATGCAAATAAAATATTGGTACATAAGATAAGCCCAAATTTGTGAACATAGGAGACTATTGGAATGACGAAATTGTTGAGAAGATAGTTGATTTATTGTGTGAGTATCAGGACATGTTACYAACTACACTTTCATAGATGAAAGGGATTGTTGGGGAGTTAGGGGAGATGAATATTCCCTTGAATCCATATGCTAAGACAGTGAAGCAGAGGCCATACAAATTGAACCCGGTGTATAAGAAGAAGGTGAAAGCRGAGATAGACAGGATGTTGTAAGTTGGAATTATTGAACCTATTGTAGAATCAGAGTGGATTAGTCCAATGGTAGTTTAGGATAAGAAGACAGGAGGGACCATAATTTGTGTAGATATGAGGAAATTAAATGATACTTGCTTACATGATCCATTTCCTAAATTGTTTACAAATGAAGTGTTGGAGAATGTAGGAGGGCAGGAAGCCTATTCATTCACAGATGGATTTTTAGGGTATCATCAGATAGAGATTGCGTAGGAAGATAGATATAAGACTACATTTGCGACAGAATGGGGATGTTACTAGTACACAGTGATGACTTTTGGATTGAAGAATGCACCAGCAGTATTCTCTAGACTGGTTGTAGTATCAATTAAAGAGTTCATTCATAATTTCTTAGAAGCATACTTAGATGACTAGACAGTGTTCATCTTATTAAAATATCATATTAAGACTTTGTGCTTGATGTTGGATAGGTGTAGGAAGTTTCAAATATCTTTGAATTTGAAGAAGTGAATTTTTTGTTCATCATTTGGTATCTTACTAGGCCATGTAGTGTGTAATAAAGGACTTTTGGTGGACCCTACGAAGATTGTTGTGATTGTTTATTTACCACTGCCAACTTCAGTGCGACAATTACAAGCAACATTGGGTCACACAGGGTAATACAGGAAGTTCATTAGAGGATATGTGCATATTATAGACCCAATGGAAAAATTGTTAAAGAAGGAGAACATGTTTCAATGGAGTGAGGAATGTCAGAAAGGCTTAGATACTTTGAAACAGAAATTGGTTACCGCGTCGATTTTTATATTTTCATATTGAAAGGAGTTTCATGTTCACGTGGATGCATCATTTGTAGATTTAGGCGCAGTGTTAGCTCAGCTTGGAGAAGGATATATAGATAATCTCATAGCATTTTCAAGAAGGAAGTTCACAAATACAAAACAAAACTATACTACTATAGAACGTGTAGGATTAGAAATGGTGTATGCATTACAAAAGTTTAAACATTACTTACTAGGTTCACACTTTAAGATGTACACAAACCGTTATGCGCTAAGATATTTAGTTAATAAGCTAGTGTTGGGGGCGTAGAATATACAAATGGATATTATTGTTTCAGGAATATGACTTTGAATTAATTGTGAAACCAGGGAAATTTAATTCAAGACCTGATCACTTATCGCGCATACTATCTGGAGAATATGTAAGCAATTTGGATTATAGCTTACTAGACGTGCACTTATTTACAGTAAAAATGCTTGATTAGTATTTTGCAAAAATATTCCAGTTCTTGAGTGCAGGAGTAACCCCACATAAGTTTATAGTTGAAGAGAAGAATAAGTTAGTAGTGAAGGCAACAGACTATCAACTTATAGCAGGAAATTTGTACAAGTTAGGTGCAAATGGTATTTTGTGACGATGTGTATTAGAACATGAAAGACATATAATATTGTCAGATTCACATGAAGGGGTTGCAAGAGGTCACTATGCAAGAAACGCAACAGCTCAGAAGATTTCTCACGTGGGATTGTGGTGGCATACCCTTCATAATGATTCCAATGAATCTTGTAAGACTTGTGATGTTTACCAAAGAATTGTGAAGCCTTCCAGGAGAGATGAGATGTCGTTAGTACCACGAGTGACATTAAAGGATTTTGATAAATGGGTCATTTATTTTTTTGGACCAATTAATCCTCCAATGAAGAGGTCAGCAGCCAGATACATCATTACTGCGATAGATTACTTGACCAAATGGGTTGAAGCAGAACCAGATAGAGATTGCAACATGGAGATGGTTGTGTTGTTTTTGTTTGAAAATGTGGTGACAATATTTGGATGCCCAAGAATTCTTATGAGTGATCAAGGAACTCATTTTCTAAATAAGATGATTATATCTTTGATAGAGGATTTACAGATTCATCATCAGAAGAGCACACTGTATCATCCTCAAAAAAATGGAACAGTGGAAGCATTCAATAAGATACTAGAACATGCACTGACAAAGGTGTGTAATGTAAGGCAAGACAACTGGTACTTGAGGATTCCAGTAGTATTATGGGTGTATAGGACTACAAGTAAAAAGTTTGTAGGAAATACCCCTTTCAGACTAGTGTATGGAAAAGAAGTTGCTATGCCTATGGAATTCATAGTATTAATCATGTGCATTGTTGCACTGATAAAGCTTACAGATTATGGCACATTGGAGAAGAGACTGTCAGAGCTAGTAGATCTAGAAGAGGATTGTCTTATCACAAGTTTCCATCAGCAAGTTCATAAAGCACGCGAGAAATCATGGCATGACATGCACATTAAAAAGAAGAAGCTCCAGACAAGAGACTTAGTTTTTCTTTATGACAACAAGTTTTTGTAGCACCCGATAAATTTTCAAATGCTTTGGTTAGGTCCATATGTGATAAGGTTTGTGACAGATGTAGGTGTTTTTCAGTTGAAGAAACTGAATCAAGAATTTGTGGAAGGGATGGTTAACAATAGTCGACTAAAACTGTATAGGTACAGTTGTACTTCTACGCACTTGTTTGAGAGCACAGTATGTATACCAAAGTACTTGTATTATAGTTTATTATAGAAGTAAAAGAAAAAGAAAAGAAGAAAAGAAATAAAATCATTTGAATTAAGAGATAGAAGGTTGAAGTTACGCATAAGGTATTATTCAAACTAAGTAAGGAGATAAATCAAAAAATGCCGCAGAGATGTAGAAAGAGGAAGGAATTATGCTCAAGAAGGGGAATTAAAGTGTGACAAAGATCTGTGTAGAGGGTGGGAAATTCATTAAAAATCATGCATGATGGTACAATCAATAAAGAGCGATCATAAAAATGAAGTAGTGGAGACGTGTAGTCATAAATGAAAAGCAGCGATGAGACCGTGACAGACTGGCAGGATCTAGACCATGATCCATAGAATAATCTGAATTTATTGCAAAGTATGGAAAGAATTGAATGTGAGTATAGTGGGATTAGACAATAGGTTTTTGCATGAAGAAGAAGATAACAGTTGGAAACGGGATATAAAAAGCAGATAAAGGGACGACGAGTAAGGTTTATTATTACTTGACAGTTGAAGAAAATAGAGAGAGTCAAATAGTTGCGTAAGAGCCAAGATATTTTACATAAAAGAGGTGAAGAACAAAGAGTTATGGTGCCACCTAAGGCAGTAGCATCTACATCAGGGATGAAGAAACAATGCAGTTGATACAGATTATTTTTGGCACGAAATGAGAGCGGAGATATAATAAAGAAATGTACAGAGATATATCAGATATCCAATAATATAATAGATATTTATTAGAGATATAACCATAAACACAAAGATACAGTAATACGTAATTTCTATTAATGAGAGAAATGTACAAGATTGTAAAAATACAGAGTGAAATACTCGCTAGAATGGTGGCATATTATCTCTGAGAAGAGATGTGATGGCTACTCGCATTCGCAAGAAGATGATTACAATGAGTCTCTAAAGTCATTTTTCACGTAAATAAAATCCAAAACCCTAACCCCAGAAGATGAAAAGCCAACAGTTTTGTGGACCTCGTTTTGGGTAGTTTGGTGTATCAACTTCCCTGGGGCGTAACTTTGGCATGCGATCTCTGTTTGGGGCGCACGATAGCTCGTTGGAAAGGTATCATCAAGGAGATTCATTTTGGGGGCTCAATTAGAGCCTTTCATTATATTTAAGGTGATATATCCCAAAAAAACTTCATTTATGTCCTCAAAATGGATTGCGGAAGTTTAGGAACCAAAAAACTACTAAAAATAGTAAATTGCCAAAAGATTGTTTTGAATCAATTGGAATAGTTGGGTGGCCACCGATATCCAAATGGATCAGCAGTAAGCTAACCACAACACAAGTTCAAGAAGAATCCTTGGGAAGAGAGAAACCAATAAACTTTCCCTGACTGTATGATCCACTGAGAAAACCCATAGTGAAGTAGGTCAGACTATAGAAGGAAGCAAAGTATTCCATGGTCACTATCGAGGGTGGAATTCTAGGAGCAATAAAGAGTTTGAGATACTCATACCACGACCTGTCATATGTGAATAAGTTTCCATAGTTGGCACCCCAAAACTATTTACTCACAGTAATGAGACCGACTCACTGGTAATGACACTTGAGCCAAAGGAATGGGTGATAAGTGAATAAGGATTCTAAATCTATTAGAGATACCCCATTTTGGAAGGAGCATGTAAATCAACACATGCATTAAGTTGTTGTTTAGTTGTGTCCATGGAGGATTCCTATGGCTGGACAGATTTGTGTCGATAGATACATAGTTGATTGCGCAAATCACAAGATTACCTACACAAGGTGAGGATCCTTTTCCATTATTCACGGACAAGTACAATGAGAAATCATTGTCAGAGAGGATCAAGAAGAAGTATGGAACATTTAGAGGAGTGTGTGGGATCAATGTAGTGAGCATCACTGACGATATAGTAAGGTTTGTGACACAATTATTGGCATGTAATCTAATAATAAAATGTCTCAAGGATCAGGTACCAGTGGGAGCTATAGTAGGAGCAGAGAAATGTGTAGTGAGAGTAATGATGAACTAGTCAACCTTTCTGGTCAATCAGTTTTTGTTGGACTATAGGAAGTCATAGGAGAAAGGAAAAAAATTCCACTATGCCTAGTTACTAATATTGATAGCACTGACTGTGTGGAGGGAGCACGAAGAGATGGCATAGTTCTTGGAAGGAATCCATAAGTCGTTTTTGGTAGTGAGATACGTGTCTTTATGGAATACTACACATAAGGACCAACAGATGGACAATAATGTTAATTTTTATATTTAAAAAGAAACTATTTGGCAGTGCATCGAGGACATGCAGCGCATTCCACCGCATATTGTTGAAGCATATAAGGGTATTGTGTGGCTTAAGTCGGGGATGCACCATATCTATATTCAAGTGAAGAAGGATCCATATTACCAATGGTTTTTGATGCAATATAGAGTGATGGAGTAGGACATCAGCCAGATAGTAAATGATTGGGAAGAAGAGTGGAGAATCCCAGAGGTAGAACCAGAGAAGGAGACATAATCAGAAAAAGATCCAGAAGAAAAGGAACAAGGAGAGAAAGGAAATCACATAAAAGACATGCGTGAAGTCCCACCACTTGTTGGCTAGAAAAGGAAAGAATACCATGAGCGTTCAAGAGAATAGTAGCGGAAGAAGTAGAAAGTTGTAAAGAAAGTGGCCATACGAGCATTAATGGAGGATGAATTAGAAAATATTGTGGATCAAGTTAAGGAGGTCATTGATGAAGCTTTTGAGTGAGATACATAGAAGCAAGAAGAAAGGAACTTGAACGTGCAAGTGCAAATTGCCACACTGCGATAGATTTTGGAGACAAATAAGACAATGCTAGTTAGAACAGGAGAACAAGAGAAGACAGAAAGTATGGAGAAGACCACAGAGGTGCAATCAATGAAATTTCACCCATCTGCASCATCAAGAGAGCATCGGGTGATGAAGATAATAGCAGGAGATTTAGAGYTCCCTACGGCAGAGTTACAGGAGCACGCAAAGGAACTTAGTCATATCGACTTGGTGTTATCTCAATTGCATGTAGAAGTATTACATGGTTTGTAGATGAGATTCACATGGGAAATTAAATTGTGCAYGGTGTCAACATCGATGGATTTGACTAAGGTATTTGTAGATAATGATGAGCTACAAGAAGAATACAATAAAMTTAGGTTGGAGGAGGAGGAGRCCGCAGAGAGGATGGAAATATTGAAACAGATAGTTCATGGGGTCAATAGGAATATTCCATAAGTTCCTATGGAGGTAGACACCCCCTTAGAAGAACATGTCACAAAGATCATTGAAGTCATTCAGGGATTATACGCAAAGATTATTGATTTGTAAGTGTGCCAGACACCGAGCACTCCACCGGAGAAAAGAAATCAAAGGGAGAAGATAGAGACAAAAATCATAGAGAACATTAGAATTATGGAAGCAAAGTGTGCCAAGCTATACAAAGAAAGAACAGAAGTATGGACTTAGTTGACAGAAGATGCAGAGCTGCAGGAAATTGGGCAGAAGCTACATGATACATAGGATAAGGCACAGAAGTTTAAGGAAGTGATGAGCACCTTACCACTAGCAGAAAAGATGGCAGCAATAGCAGGAAATAGAAAAATATACTTAGAGATGAACCAGATGAGGGTGGAGTAGTAGGCTCGTGCATAGAAGAGTGAAACACTATAGGAGGAAGCATACAAGGTGGCAGCATAACTAGAATTTGCACAAGGCATGGTCAAGTAGGCGATACAAGAAAGTGTAGAAAAATTGAAGACCCATATTACTACAGAGACGGTCGAGGGAATTGCACAGAAAGAAACACAATCAAGGGAAAGGATCACAACTGCAAGGGAAACATTTCATAATTTCATGGAGATCTAGAAGAAAGCCTGAAGTGGCTCGAGACGAGCCACGAGTGAGTGTTGGGGTCATGTTGGACCAGAGGATTTTGGGACAAGTTTTGGGAATCGCGCAAGAGTAAACCATGTGACAAGTCGGCTAAGGAGCAAGGTGCACATAGGAAAGGAATATAGTTAGCACATTTTCAGGAGTTAGCGCGTGTGGAAGGTGGAAGTTAGTTATAATTAGTTAGACATTTTGTTCCATTTTATAATGGGATAAGCCCTAATGTAAATGTATAAATATGTATGGGTTTTGGGTAGAAGGTAGTTGTTGAATTTTTGGAGATGAAATGAAGTTATAGGCGCGAGGAGTGAGTTCTGAGCTAAGTGTGCATTGTATGTGTGAATGGCTAGGGAATTTTGGGTAGAACGGATGTATCATCTTTGAGCGCAGTCTGAACCTGTTGTAAGGATTGAATATGAATGAATAATATAAGAAGACAGTCATTGTGGACGTATTCCAATTTGGGGTGAACCATGTTAAATCTCTATGTTATTATGTATGTTATGTTGTGATGTGTTCTTTTATGTTATTTTTATGGTGCACATGCAGTATGAATGATTAATATGAATATGTTATATGATGGTTTTGCGCACATGTTGAATGAATAAGTAAGATGAATATGTCAGACATCATTATGCTATTATGATTTCATGCATAGGGCATATTGCATGTTGAATGAATGTTATAATGGTCTCCATTCCCTTCATGACTGCGGACGCATGGTTCCCGTAGTCCCCCTAGGTACCTCGGGTGAGACTTCACCTACTTGTGGGTGATGTCCAAAGGGTCGATATCTTTAGGGTTTTCTTGGTGATTTATTGTTGAACCGTCTACCCACTATGTGCCAACAACTTTTTGGAATAACAAAATTGAAATTGTTGTAAAAATAGAATTAAATGAGCTAGCAATGAAATTACATGAAGCAATTGAACCTACTTTAATAACTTGCATGAATTGTCTATGGGAAACTATGAACCACTTGTAGAACTAACACATAATAGCATGGAAATAAGAAAGCTAACTAGAAACTATTGTAGAAATGAAATATGATAGAAAGAAGGGTTATTTGTATAGCTTTGAGTGGGACCTACTCAAGGTCTCTATAGGGACTTTTACGAAAACTACCAAATACTTGAAATTTGGAAACATCACTTCTTCATAGAGAAAATCACTTCATAAAAAGAAAGAGTGCTTGGACAATTTGAATGCACGAGCTACAAGGAATTATCTTGATGTCAAATGAAACACTAACTAACTTTTACTAGCTCCTATTTGTTACTTATACAAAAAGAATCATATGTCAACCCTTTAATCAATAGTTGATTTAAGGGAAATTTAGGATCCTTGTTTCAAGGATAAAATTCCCTCCTTAATTTGAATTCCCTCAACCAAAAATCAAATTAGGATCTTTCTAGTTGACTATCTTGAGTCATTAAATGCTTGTCTCCTTCGGAGGTTGGAGAGGGGGAATGATCCCCCTTTTATCTCAAGTGAAAGTTGATGAATATCACCCTTAGGATTCAACCAACTTCATCAAATGATTATCACTACCTTAAGAATGCATAAGTTCATAAAAAACACAAATTAAACAAGGGAATATCACATAACTCAAAATTCAATCATTGACAATATTCAATGCACAAAATGCAATATGTTTATATTAATAATGTTCTTTCATAAACATAGAAAATATTAGTATATAGGAAGGGGTCACGTTAGCTTCAAAATGGGCCTCAAAGTTCCATAATTTGGAGGCACATCATCATCCCCCAACTGAAATATTTGCACACCCTTGTGTAATAAAAAATGCCTCATGTACATCTAATTATTTACCCTAGTTCCTTTGATACCTCATTCTTGTTGTTCCCTACAGACATACCTAAGGTCATAGGCCAAAAACTAAGTAATCGCATATTTTCCATCGTACCCCACATTCTACTATATGTTATTCTATTCTTCCTTCTTCTTTTCCTACTTTATATCTCCTATAGGTGTGAGATGTAGAAAGAGAGGAGAATTTAATAATATCCCAATCGATTTGATCTTGATTCTCCTAAAATACTCTTTACACAAATGAGACCTAAACACGACATATTTTAAATTTTTTGAGGGGATTAAGCTTTACCCTTTGAAGATAAAGCGGAATCACACTACATATGTCTTGGAAAGCTTGGAGTAAACCTTCCATTGAAATTATAATTGTATCCTCAAAATGGGAAATTCCCCCTCTTTGTTTCTCCTCTATGATGGGGATTATCTCTATGTCAGATGTTAGATCTATGTGGCTACTGATGAACTCCTTAGGTCTAAAGGCCTTGGATATAATGCATAAATGGATACCCATTTCCTCTTCTCTATACTTATGGGAATCAACAGCTCTTATATATTTATGGTGGATCCATGAGCACAAAGCTTTTAGATGGACCTCCCCTTCATATGGGTTTGGTGACCATTCGTAGGGGTGGGACAGTGTAAATTTGTGCAAATAAAATTCACTTATTTGAATCCTCTCTTCCCCGTTACCCTCCTAGGAGGTCTCTATAAATTCTCTAGGGATACACACTCTATTAGGGAGTTGTTTGTCCAATATGCCAATCTAAAATATGTGTTACTACTCCTTTAAGAAGAGGGTATAAAACCGTAGATTGAGGTATGTAACTAAGAATTTCTCTTGACATTTATGCAATTTTTTCTATGGATACCTCCATGAATTCAATATCTCAGTTTTGTTGGCTAGTTCCTCCTTGGTTTTGGCTACCTTATCCTTTAAAGGTTTATTTTTATCTTCCAACTAATTTCTAATGTCCATGTGTTGCATTTTCATATTCTAAAATTTATGTTTTAGGTTGGCAAGATACTACTCAAGGTGAAATAAGTCACCCTATCCACCAATGTCTTCCAATTTTCCTTTATCCTATGCCATATTTTTCCACTTAAGGGCCTCATTCCTGGCTTCTTCCAATTCATCCAAGATGTTCTATGTTGTTGGTTCATCCTTCTTGGAGGATTTTGATTTCTTCTCCTCCTATAGTTTTGTTAGGTTCTATTGGCGGTGTTACTTAGCCCTTTTCTAGCTTGTCTTCTTCCCCTTCCTCCTCTTGGTTTACTTCGTTGCCTCCTCCTCCTACAGATGATTCAATAGCAGTTTCCTCCGATGTGTTGTCCTTTTCTTCACTGTCTATGTCTGACACTTCCTCCTTTTTCTTCTTTTTCTTTGCGCTACTTTGTCCGTCATACTCAGTCCGGGTGACCAAAGGACTTTAGATGATGTCGAGGGTCAGAGAGTTCTGCATATTCGAATGGTAAAAGGAATTTGGTTGGCCATTCCTTGGTTATATCCTCCATATCTTCGTCATATGACTGCAGCTCCTCTTTACTTTCATCCTAGCGCACAGTGATGTAGATGAAGTGTTGGTCTGCACAAAACTTCACTAGCGGCATGTATGTGTGCAAAGTGTTCGGGGTCATTCGTGGAAATGTTTCAATGGTGCGCTTCAATTGTAGGTAGTAGGTATGGAAGACAGCATTCGAATGCCACTGCTTTTCCATATCGTTCATATACCACAAGGTGGTGAACCTCGTGGTTGATGGCTCCGATGGCTCGACTTCTGGGAATGTCACTCCCTCCGACATATCCCAAGCAACAAAGGCAATGAGCACCAGTAACCAAATGAAGTGGAATTCATACCCTTGGTCCTGCACTTCAAGAAAGTCCTTCTCCAACTCATTGACGAGGTAGCTCGCCCAATTCATCAGCATTCCTTTGACACACTTCCCTGTGAAGTTGACTACGAACCTTGTGACTTGTGTCGGTCAGTTATTTCTGATGAGCTTGCTAGCCTCACTTTCCCTTCTCCACATCTCCATATGCCTCCTTGATTCGTTGTGCCAGGGAGCGATCTGCAGCCTTCCCTGGGTAGAATTGTTGGGGGTCCGATCCTTGCATGCTCAATCCAGTGATTAGCTGGATCAGCTTCAGATCCACAGTGATGTTCTTATCCAACCAAAGATACCCTCCATGATATCACGATAGGAGGAGTTTAACACACGCGTTAACCTCCTGATGTCTGTCGAAGTGGGGGATCTTCATCATGTTTAAGATCGTCGATCTCGCAATCTCCTTGATCCACGGCTGGGGGACTATCTTGGGCCTCTTCCTAGATTTCTTCATCAGGTACATATCCGGTGTGAGCATCGGATAGTTCTTCCGATCTCCAAGGTTGAAATCACTGATCTTGAGAGTTGGGATCAGTCCCAACTATGGTTCGACTGCGCGTATCGCCTTCGGGAGGTACGTAGTGATTAGTGTGTACTTGAAATCATGTGGGGTGTTGTCACGAATAATCGCATCGACAAAAGGTGGGATGTAGTCGGGCAAGACCGACGGGATCTGCTTCACGTTCGCCAGATTGTCGCGGTTCTTAGTCATGGTTCGGCTAGACTGATGTGCAGTCGAGGGGGATGATTGCAATATTCCCGTCGACGATGCCTATATTCCTACAGACATGACTTTCTCAACCATGAGGTCTATCAAGATCTCTTCTACATATTTCTCTAGCCCGTTATGCTCGCCCGACATTCACACTTGTAATAAAACAACTCGAGTAGGCGAACGGAAACTCAGGGTAATCGAATCAATGGTGAGGTCTAGACAGTACAGCCCGGTATGAAATCACTTCTCTTGTTAGCTCGGATATCTCGGTGTGAAAAAAGTGGTCCCGGTGCAATGTCTGATGGGTTAAATAAGGAACATCGTAACAAATTCCCCCAATGGGAAGGAATGCCTCATTCAATACGATTCCATCTGTTATGGTGCGGTCTAAATAGTCCAATGGTGATATTTCCGGAAATAACTGTGTTTCTAACCGTTCTGGAGCATTATTCTAACGGTCAGGACGCCTCCAACGGTCATATAGCTTNAGGAATGCCTCATTCAATACGATTCCATCTGTTATGGTGCGGTCTAAATAGTCCAATGGTGATATTTCCGGAAATAACTGTGTTTCTAACCGTTCTGGAGCATTATTCTAACGGTCAGGACGCCTCCAACGGTCATATAGCTTCGTCATGGCGAAATGTCATTCTGCGTAGTTCTGCTATTCCGGCGAGGTTCAAGTTCTGTAATTTTGCCTTCTGCGAAGTATTTCCTGGAACTTCCTGTAGTCTTTCCAAATTTGCTTTCTTCTTACTGAGCTTTCTTTCCTTCTTTCCTATGATATGAGTCTCTGGATTCATTTTTCCATTCTTATTCTTATCTTCTCTTAGCCTAGTAACTTCTCACTGCTGAGGGTCTTTCGAAGGTTCTAAAAGTAATACTTCTTCTCTTATTATTTCCGAGGTGGATACACAACTTTTCTGCATGGACAGGTTCTTTAAATCTTCTTGTGTTCATTCAACCTCGACAACTAATTCTCTGGCCCTCTATTGCTTCGACTTGTCCTCTTTTTCTTCTATTAGTCGTGCTATTTTCCTAGCCATGAAGTCCCTTAATTATTGTTTTTTTTGTTATGTGGCTTCCTCCTCTGCTTTCCTTCGGATCTAATCTTTCTCAATCCAGGTCGTTCCCAACAAAAGTGCAAAAGGGGTGTTGTTCTCAACAAACTTAATGAATTCAAATTATTATTTGGTCGATGTTCCATGGGAAATCATAGGTACATTAGTAATTCTTCCACATAGGGTTATCATCTTTCCTTTAAACAATCCTATCCTTCCTAATGAAGGAACCATAAGAGTCTTTCCCAAAATTTCCCAAGTA
>SNQJ01S0074083.1:9305-28522 GCA_010110895.2 Picea sitchensis | reverse complement strand
GGTAGGTGTGTCCAACAATACTATCTGAACTGTTTTCTCCCCTTATTTTTCTCAATAAGTTGCTTGGAAAGGGGTAGAGGGAAAGTTTTTTGGGAAATTGACCATTTGTGATGGGCATATTTCCTACCCTACTGTTGATAAATACTTCAGTTGTAACTATCCAAGGTATTCCTAAAATGAGAGGGTACACATTTACATTATATTGGTTTGAATAACTATAAAATATATTGGATATTCCCATGAATAAATAGACACCCTTACATCCTCTAACACTCCTTCAATATTTATAGTTGATTTATCTTCTAGCTGGAGAAGGTATTCCTAAAATGAGAGGGTACACATTTACATTATATTTGGTTTGAATAACTATAAAATATATTGGATACTCCCATGAATAAATAGACACCCTTACATCCTCTAACACTCCTTCAATATTTATAATTGATTTATCTTCTAGCTGGAGTATAGTAGGTGTGTGTCTTAGTAGTTTATGAAGGTATAGTCTAAGCATAGTGTCCTTTGTCATAACCTTTATGGTCACCCCTAGGTCTATGAAAGTATTTCGAATGAGCTTATTGTTGATGTATGTTACTCTCTTACTCATCTACAATCATGAATTTCTGGTATACTACCTTTGTATATCACACCCTAGGATATAGTTTTTATCCTAAGTGTGTTTCTAGATTCATATTTTGTCGCCTCCTACCTTATCTCCCTATGAAGTGTCGATGTGAGAGAAATTGAGGTGGTTTCATTATTGTATTATATATTTGTATTATTAAAATGAATACAATGTGAGAGTCGAAAATATGGCTTGAGGCCTTTTCCACAAATTCTTATGCCTCTTGCCTTATCTCCTATGTTCTTGTCATCGTGTGTTCTTGTCCTGATATTGTTTGTTCTCTATATTTCTTCAATTTGATATCAAAGCACTATTGATCTTAAAATCGTGATGTCCCCATGGGAGGTTTGATAGTTTCATGAAACGTTAGAAGGAGGTTAGATGATAAGGAATTCAAACTTGAACAAGTAATGGCAAAGAGAACAATTGTTTGCAGTCGGTCTCATCAATATTTACCTCAAGCGACTTGATAGGTATGATTGCAATCTGCATCTTCCTTAAATAATTGTAAGTCATTGTGAAGCGATCTACATATTCAAACAAAGTTGTAGATCTGTATTTTCCTAGTTTCTGCAAACAATTTGTGTGAAGTAACCATCAAATTCACTTCAAAGTGGGTTCATTTCAACTAGTATCAAAAGCAGTGGTTATGTTGGCATGTGGTCAAACATTGTTGACTGTGGCAACTAAAATGCTCACAGCGTGTATAAATTCCAACGTCATTTTTTGTTCAACCTGCTTCATTTTGATGAACAAGTTTGTGCATGAATCTGTGAAGCGTATGCCTCTCATCATTTTCAAAACTGTTGGCTACAAACACAGAAAGGAGAAACCCCACAATGTATGATAAATTTACATAAACAGAAGATATATATTTAACTGTGTCGTCTAACTATTCTATGAAATGGTTTTTTCGTCAAAATCTGACAACATAAACCTACACAAAATCACTATTTTTTATTGTTTAAAATCCATTTTTAAATGCAGAAATGAATGAATCCATTTACTATAAGACTATAATAATCCATCAATACTAAAAAATACAAATCAACCCCAATAGCTACTAAGATCTTAACAGATTTGACTAGAAGACGTGGCTCCGCTAATTGTAATCTTGGCCAGCAAAGAAGGAGAATTAGTTCATGCTCAGGTTGTTCCGATCAATGGAGCCCAGAGTTTATGTAAATTATTAGTTTAATAGCTTTATTCATTGAGTTGTGTGATTGAAATCAATTGGGGAAGAAGGAAGAGGTCATGGTTTTTTTTTTAACCATTAAAAAAATTCAAGTATTTTATTTATTTAAAAAAAAAAGTGTAATTAATTGAATGGCAAGTGTGACATAACATATTGTTTTGGGGGGCATTGTATCATATTTGGTTGAATCTTGCTTTGTAAAAAGGGTTATATTTACCATGGACACCTCATAGTATGAAGTGAAATTATTGAAGGCTTAGTGAAGTGAAACTGTTGAAGGATTTTTGCTTACTTTGTAAAAAGGGTTCATATTTACCATGGACACCTCATAGTATGAAGTGAAATTATTGAAGGCTTAGTGAAGTGAAAATGTTGAAGGCTTTGTGGTTGTAAAACTTTGTAAAATGTTTTTAACACTTTTGTTTTTCCTTTGAAGAAATCGATCTTCAGTGCTAAAGGAGAAAGTTGTAAGGATCGTAGTAAAATCATTTTTTTGTTGTTGAAGTGTCCTAGATCCATTC
Source organism: Picea sitchensis (assembly GCA_010110895.2). Lineage (NCBI taxonomy): Eukaryota > Viridiplantae > Streptophyta > Pinopsida > Pinales > Pinaceae > Picea > Picea sitchensis. The sequence goes on along the minus strand of SNQJ01S0074083.1, from coordinate 26,184 downwards.
AAAATTGAATTAGGGGATTTTAGGTACACCTTGAATTGTTTTTTATGGTGATTTTCTATGGTTGCTTTGTGATATTTTATGTCTAGTTTTGACATAATCACTTCAATTTTATCATTTAAAAGCAACACACAAGAACTACAAGTCAAGTTAAAGAAATTCAAGGACACAATTATTGTCATTCATGCACATACAATCAAGCACATGCAATCAAAGAACCTGCAATCAAATAGTCATGCAGAACATTTAAGCATTCAAGTTGTCAGTTACATCAGCATTCAATGACATCAAAATCATTTCAACTTCCTATTCAACATTAGTTTTGAACAATATACTTGCAATAGTTTATTTGTAAGTGTCACTATCAAAATCACATTGAATTGTATCGTGTGCATTCTTTGTTGAACCTGACACCCAAAAATTGTTTGAGTTGATTGTATGTCTAAGTCCTTAGGTAAAAATTGACAGGGTTGAGTGCTTTGAATTTTTCATTCAATTGACAACTTGTTGTAAAAGGACAAGTTCAAGTGAGCAAATTCAAGAGTACAAACAAATGACTTCAAGGAAACAAGTTCAAGTGAGCAGGTTTCAAGCGAGTGAGTTACAAGAAGACATCATTTAGGTTTTCAAATGGAGCGAAGTTTTGAATTATTAGAGTTTTTGAACACTCTAATAAACATTGTTGAAGGTAATATAGTCGTATTTCACAAATATACTCTTCAATCAATGCTAACATGTTTGCAAGTATTGCAAGATAAAGTTAGAATTATTCAAGCACAGTCTCATCTACTAAAGGATGAGTTTATAGATCTCAAAAATCAACAACCAGTGAAGTGTTTTGAACTAGTTTTTTGTTCATAGAAATCCTCTTTTTTATGATGACAATGATTATGGTGATTCCAATCAACAGATAAAACAGGAGCAACTCAACAAGACAACCACATATGCAAATGAATATGAAGTTCAACTTCTCTTTCCAAGCCCATCATTAGACCTTGGAACGAAATCAGATTTAACAAGCACGGAAAAAGGACTTGGATATGACAAATAAGTTATCTTTCATATTCCCGATTATTCTATACCAATCCAGTTCCAAAGTGTTTGATTCCTTCATGAAGTTTTAATTTCACATGTTCAAGTTGAGCATCAGAGTGTGAAGTGCCAACATTGTAATCGCACTGGTCACATGGAGAATTGGTGTTTTGATCTCCATCCTTGCCAACATTGTGGCAAGAAGAATCATCCATCAAACATTTGTTCCAAGAGAAACAAGATTGCAATATTGAAGATTCACTATGAGTGGATCGATCATTGGCAGTTGTCATCAACATCCAAGCAATTGTTATAGTCTTACCAAAGAATTCAAGCTCAAGTAAAGGCGCGTCTTGCAACAGAACGAAACTTTCATGCACCTTAAAGGGGGAGTTCAAAAATCAAGTGAACATGGTTCGTGAAAACACTTGTGGTCTCTCCTTTCAGCTGACAAAAGGGGGAATTGATGATGGAATTGAAGATGGTTTTCAGACTAAAAGTTTTGATAAAAAAAATATGTTAGATGGGCATCGAATTTTCTAGATGGGCAACTGCAATATGTAGATGTCATATTTTGGTAGAAGTATGGTTCAATGACTTGAAATTTAATCATACACAAGATACACAATTGGGATGGTAATTTTGACAGCAATGATGTGGACATTTGCTTCCCCTAGATGGTAATTTGACCTAGCAAAGGACAGATGGATCCTTATGCATTGCAGCTTGGCATTTGATTGAGTTGTCAGTAATTTTCAGCGATGTGTTAGAATTGCACTTGATTCACTTCTCTTTATTCACTCTCATCATATTGGAGTTCACATCAGTGAACAAATTACAGGAATTATGGCTCACATGATTACACAGTGAGATTTTCCAGAGATTTTAGCATCCATATTTGGCAAACTTTCAAGTAGTTCTTCATTGAGGCTCAGCTCAGGAGTTTCATTATTAATACTTGGAGAACATATCAGTTTATGTTTCATTGTTGGTATTATTTTTTGGACTTATGATTGAGGGAGGGGGGATGTTAGCCTCTTACTCTTATACAATCAGGAAGTCTCAGTATACCACCTTTGTATTTCACATCCTAGGATATAGTTTTTATCCCAAGTGTGTTTCTATATTCCTATGTTTTCTCCTCCTACCTTATCTCCCAATGACGTGTCAATGTGAGAGCGATTGAGGTGGTTTCATTATTGTATTATATATTTGTATCATTAAAATGAATACAATGTGATATTCAAGAATATGGCTTGACTCGTTTTCTGCCACTTCTTGTGTCTCTTGTCTTGTCTCATGTGTTTTTCCTCTGATCTTTTTTGTGCTCTACATTTCTTCAATTTAGACATCTACAATTGGGATGCCTATATCTAAGTACTTAGGGACAAAGATTTTTCCTAGCATAAGATCTTCCAATTGGCCTATCACAATAATTGTAGGAGAATCTTTCCTTTTTATTTATGGCTTCTTAAGGCATTCTTATTTGATGAAATTATTGTAGATGTGAACATCCTTAATAGTATATAGGAGAGGGATTTTGACACATTAGTTTTTAATTTCTCATAGGAGGTCATTCTTTGAGGAGGTGTAATCCTTTTTAGTTTCTATCCTTTTAGGATAAGGTGGGGTTAGTTCGGCGATATGTTGTTCTTGTGGAGGTGATTCCTCCTCCTTAGATATTTTATCCTCCATGGGATATATAATGAGAGGAGAGGTTGTTAGAGCATTCCATGATCTTATATTGATCTCTTTGAGATCCATATATTAGGTTTGGTAAGTAATAGTGTTACCATACACTTGTTGGACTTTCCTATTGTTTGGATTAGGTGTTGGTTAGGTAGGCAACTAGGTTTTCTCTGGAATTTATTAATTATTTCTTGTTAAAGCATTGGTCTATTTTGGTTGAGATGGGAGAAATACTTGTTGCTACTGGTTTGAAGATATTCATCCCTATGGATGGTTAGCCCGCTAGTAGTTTTGCATTGGAGGTTGAGATGGAAATGGTTGAAAGGAAGACTAGAATGGTTGAGGATGGTTCTAATACTACCATTGATTTTACATTGGCCATATAGGTTGATTAGGAGGATACTAGGATTGAGTATGAATTTGTGTGTCATATCTAGAAAAGTATTGAGGATGATAATAAGTCATACCTGGTTGGAATGGTCAAGTTAATCCTTTCCTTATTTGATTAATTAAGCATAGTGGCTCCAAATTCTCCTCATCTCCCTAATAATTAGCCTTGATACTTTGAAAGGAAGTATATTTTTTAGTCGAATGTTGTTCTTCACAAATTGCACAAGTTTCCATAATGTTAAGTGGGCATTCATTTCTAACATGTTTTTTGTACATTTAGGACTTTAAATGGCTAGAACATTTTTTTATTATGATTGGTTCCTATTTATCTACAATGTATCTATAAACATGGACATTGAGTGTAAAATTTTAGTGTGTGTATCCTCTAATAAGAATCCTAGTTAATTTTTTGTAAGAGTTGTAGAGTTAGATGATTGTGATGTGGTATTTCTACCATTTCTACTCTTCTTCCATGTAGATATGGAGTATTTCTCAAATACTTGCTTGATGTGTTCATACTCCAACTAGAAGATGTCTTCCTTTGCAAGGAGATTAAAAGTCTCCATAAATCCCTCTCTTATGCCTCTGAGCAACACAATCTTGAGCGAGTTATCGTCTAGTGGCAACCATGAGCTCTTTTGTAACTGAGTTGAAATATTTTCTCATAGTCCTCTAGGGATTCATTTTCTCCTTGGATCATTCTAAAGATTTAATCTCTTGTGTCCCTGGCCTTGTAGTGGTACCTATTCTTTTTGATAAATGTTTTCTTCATTTTCTCCCATATTTTGATATTGTTTCCTTCTAAACGTATAAACCACCTCAAGTTTGATTCCTTCTATGTAAAGGGAAAAATATTGAGCTTCTAAGCATCAAATGCATAATCATGTTAGGGATCTAAGCTCCCTAACCCCTCAAGTAGATATAATAATATATTTTTTTATGTAATAAAGTCCAACATTAGTAAATAAGGCCTATGTAATGATGTGAACACGTCTAATGTAAGAAGACTTACTAGAAGGTTCTGCCTCCAGAAAGTTCTTCCTATGGAATGTTCTCTAGAAGACAAAAATCATATAAATAGGGGTAGATGTTGGACACACCGACCACACTGAGAGGGGGGGCGAATTAGTGTGAGGCTCTTTTTACACTTCTTACAAAACTTTAGTTAGCAATCATCGTTTACTCATTAGTTCCATTCACACTTACTTTCTTGCATGTAAACATATCTCAACAACATACATCAACAATAAAGAACTTTGAACCATCACAATAATGAACAAAAAGAGCACCAAATATATTTTTAATATTTTTGTATTATATGTTACAGGAGACTACAATCTCAGGTTTTATCAGCACCAACTCTCAATTGCAAGACCGAGCTTGCATATCTCAGCACCAGCCGAGATGTGAGGAATCCAACCCTCAAGTACAAGACCCATCTTGAAGACAGAAAGAAATTTTTCAAACTGTACCAACAGTCTATACCAAGACAAGTGCATCAACTATGCAAAACACAACCTGCCACAACAACCTGTCACCTCAACCTGTCTCATCAATCTCATCATCCAAATCTGATATACTCACAAAGATCAANAAAGAAATTTTTCAAACTGTACCAACAGTCTATACCAAGACAAGTGCATCAACTATGCAAAACACAACCTGCCACAACAACCTGTCACCTCAACCTGTCTCATCAATCTCATCATCCAAATCTGATATACTCACAAAGATCAAGTCAACTCTAAACCATATGCACAATATCACCAAGTTAACCAACAAGATACCTCTAGAAATACAACATACTCTCCATAAACCAAATACCATAAACCCTTACACAAGACCATGTGCCAAAACCATACCTTTAATCATGTAGAAATCATCAATACCTATACCATACCATGCAACAATTGGAACATTTCCAATATGAAAATCTGATGTGGTTACCAAACTACCAACTTTTTGTAGCTACCAAATCTCTTATCTCCATTTTGTTGTCATGATTCTATTGTCGTGATCCGGTTGCCACAATTCTACTGTAGCGACTCTACTGTTGCGGTTTTGTTGTCGCGATTCTTCTGCCGCAGTTTTTATGCCACGATTTTTCTGTCGCGAGTTTTCTCTATCAATAATACCTTCCCAAATAATCCTTCACAAATGGATATTCAATATTCTCAAAGATCATACTCATAAGAGACCCTTTCTCTCTTATTTATACTTATTCAAGTAGCTTCCTCTAGGGGTTATCTTCAAACCAACTTACCCAACTTCCTTCTTTTGGGGCTAACCCACTTCTAACCATTGTTTCCACTTACAACCACTTTATCCATAAATAGTAAACTCTCCACTTCTAGTTGCAACTAATTTGTTTTTAATTGTTTTCTTGTTGCAACCACTTAACCCATGACTAACCACTTTGACTGGTCAACTTCTTCTAGGAGCTTCTAGAATAATTTGACTTCTTTGACCTTCTTGACTTATTTGACCTTCTAGGGGCTTCTAGATAACTCATGAGGGTTCTCCAACTTCACATGGCCATAACACTCTAACCATGTGGAGTTATGTGACATTCCACATGTCACTGGAAATGGCATGACATATACTATCCATCTAGAATAGTTTCTCCTAAAAATTCATTGATCTTCATTACATTATTCCTCAATCAAACTCAGGTTCCCTAACCACAGTGTTGGGCTACTCAACCACCTAACCATTTGGACTTCACAAAGTATCTTCCCGTGAAGGCTTTCACCATAAGGGGACCACTTTGAGAAATGTATCCAAGAGCCTCTTCCCATTAGGGATTTCACCATAAGGGGACCACTTTGGAGTTTATCCATTTGGTTCTTCCTATAAACCAATGACATCAATGGTACAAATTCCTTTGATATCAACCTTAAAATCAATGACAACACGTTACTATGAAACTACTTGACATTAACCCTTTGAAAAAAATTACATCAATGACCATATAACCAATAATCAATATATAAATGATACAAACACATCACTATGACAATACTTGACATCAATCCCTTGACACCAATGAAAACATAGTACAACAATCTCCCCCTTTGGCATTGATGGAAACACCAACCTTGATGTCAACACCAATCATTGATGGCAACACCAAGATATGGAAATGCTCATGCTCCTTCTATGATCGTCACTCTTCATTAATGTTCATCTTGCCACATCAATGTGACTATCTCTCCCCCTTTTACATCAATGGAAAAGGGTATATCTCTTTGGGGATGCTCCTCCTGACTGAATTGTCCCTGAGTTGCTCCCCCTTGCTGAACAGTCATGTGGGATGCTCTCCACACCTATGATGAATCTCTCTCCCTTTGACAAGATAAATCACTTTGATGTAATGTTGATGATATGGTTTACAATCATCTCTCCTCCTGGAATCATGCCTCTGCAAACGATCATGGGAAGAGTAATAACTCCCCCTATGGATGTGTCTCTCCCTATATTCTATGCAATATGAACAACATGTTGCCACTCAAGTTTGCTTTTGCTGCAAATGTCGATGCTCTACTAGAACATTGATCAACTACTCAACTACATCAAGAGAACAATAATAATTGGACATGTTCATGCATCAACCATCTAACTCATTCCATCAAGTGTATGCCAATCATACATACTAACTCATGAATCAATCCATGAAGCAAAGGATATGTCAACAATGAATAGTGAATCATGAAAAAACCATCAACAATGTACATCTTGTGCAGTAACATGTGCCAATTCATGCACATCAACCATGTACATCAATACCATATAATATATCATAAAATATCATCACTGAAGTGTATTAACCATGTGCCAAATCTGTATCAAGATCATTAATAATATCAACAACCATATAGCATGCCAACTGTGTGTCATATCACTCATGATATGCCTCTATCAAATGCCACAACCCATATGTCAAGACATGTATATCAACCATCAAGCATCAATCATGTACCATATACCATCAAGCAAGTGCATCAATCATGCACCAAAAACTTCAACAAGATGAATCACAATCTAGATATCCATACGCCTATGCCACATATTCCATATGCCAACTAGAAAGAGCCTCTAACAATGTACACAGTGTGTACCAATCATGCGTCATCCATAGATCAAGTTGTGACTCATCATATTCCAACCATGTACATCATCCAAGTACCATACATCATATATCATGAAATGTATCTCACCCATATGCCAAGAATGTGTTCCATATGTGTATCAACCTTGTACTTCATCTATATACTAAAGATATATGCCAATGTAACCAACAAGGGTCCTCTATCAATACCAACATGCCAACCAAGTGTCATATGCTTCAACCATATACCATGAACTATGTGCCAATGTATCCAAGATATGTCTCACCAATGTATTCAACATGTACATCAACCAATATGCCAAATACATACACCAAGACATCCAACAAATATGCTTCTAACAATACATCACAAGATATCTCAATGGAGCTCACATATGTACCAGCCAGGTACTATAACAGATCTACCTTAAAACATTTACTACATCAAATATAATGCAGCAATAGTACCTCTAAATATGTACCAAGAGTGACCCTCAATAGATCAATGATATATCTCTAGCTAGCATCACATCATCATGATATATCTCATAAACAAAGTTCCATGAGATCAACGAGAAAGTACTCAACATAACCAAAATTGTACCTCAACAGAAAATGCCTTAATCCACAACCTAGGGTTAGTACCATTCATCCATAATAGACCTCAAGCATATGCTCCAAAGTTAAGCCATATATCATCACCATACATTCATACATACAAACATGAAAACCTAAAGCATATCATCGCAGACCCTGCATAAACTATGGTGTACCATCAAACCATGTTGCAACTCATCTGTACACCCCCTTTTATAAGGGATTTACCTCATGTACATGAATTCAACGCATACAACTTGTGTATGTATGCAAAATTTCTTCAAATAGACCACGTATATACGTGATTGTTCCCATAGGAGCCCGTGTATGCCTCAAAAAATGTAATTCTTGAGCTTGCCTCATGGCTTCCATTATGTTCTGGTGGTTCAGTATTCTTCATCTACTTATGAAAGTGTCCAGGTTTCTCTATACTTGTACTCCGATATTCCATCCTTTCAAAATTATCTTCCTTCCAAGTTACATGTGCTCTTCTTTTCATGCTACATGAAGCACTCCTCATTGATTTTCTCCTTGAATTCCAGCAATCCTGAGCTTTGTGGCCAAACCCACTATAGTTGTAACATCTCATGGTGTGACAATGAGCGGCAATGTGTCCCAATTGATTACATCTCCAACATCTTAATATTTTTTTGAATCTTCCAACATATTTCCCTGCATAATGTCTACATTCCAAAGCTTTGTGACCAAATTCATTACATGAGAAACAATGACCATGAAAAATGTTTTCATACCTTTCCTTTGGTGTCCACCTTGAAGGTGTCTCTCTTCTGAATTTTCTTTGAGGTGTAGGACCTACTTCTTTACTTCCACCTTTTGAAAATGAAGGACTTACCTCATTCTTCTTAGAAGTGATAGCTTCAAAGTGTGTTTCTTCCTTGTTGTATCCAAGACTGGATTTATCATTAGGTGATCTTTGACAACTCAAGATTTCATCAAGAATTGTTGAAATGTTCATGAACCTATTTGACTTCTCTACTTTCCTTCTAGATTATTCAATTTTGGCCTTCAGATTGACATTGACTTCAAGGATTTTTATAAGCTCATCATCTACCTTCTTATTTATTTTGCTTGACTAATTATATCAATCTTTAGTCTCTTGATATCTTCTTTTTGTTTCATGAGTATTTTCCTTAGTGCCATGGTATGTCTTTGGTACTTTTTGAGGGCTTCCTTAATGTATTAATAAAAATCAAGATCAAAAGTATATTAATGATCTTTTGCTTCTAACATGTCTAAGATTTTATCTTTGAGCTTCAAAAAATCTTCCTCTTCATCTATAAGATAATTGTTAGACGATTCTACACAATCTTATTCTACTTGTATGCCCATGGATCTCCTTCAATATTGTAAGGCTTATAGTGAAGGTATTCTCTGATACCAATTGTTGGACACACCGACCACACTGATATGGGGGGGGTGAATCAGTGTGAGGCTCTTTTTACACTTCCTACAAAACTTTAGTTAGCAATCACCATTTACTCATTAGTTCCATTCACACTTAGTTGCGTGCATGTAAACATATCTCAACAACATACATAAACAATAAATAACTTTGAACCATCACAATAATGAACACAAAGAGCACCAGTTATATGTTTAATATTTTTGTATTATATGTTATAAGAGACTACAATCTCAGGTTTTATCAGCACTAACTCTCAATTGCAAGACCCGACCTACATATCTCAGCACCAACCGATATGTGAGGAATCCAACCCTCAAGTACAAGACCTGGCTTTTAGACAAAAATAAATCTGTCAAACTATACTAAAAGTCTATACCAAGAGAAGTGCATCAACTATGCACAACACAACTTATCACAAAAATGTATCACCTCAACCTGTCTCATCAATCTCATCATTCAAATCTGATCTCCTCACAAAGATCAAGTCAACTTACAACCATATGCACAATATCTCCAAGTTAACCAACAAGATACCTCTAGCAATACTGGTGCAGACCCCCGAACCCTCGGGTCGAGGTCAGCGCAGGATCGATCTAAATCTGCCCCTTAGTCAAATTGACTCTTCGATATTCCCTCAGGTAATATCTTATACACTCACAGTAATTCCACAGGTCCTTATGAATTGAGCCTGCGTGAACAAACACCAGGCGCCAACCCAAATCTCCTTGACCACAATAATGTCGCACCCTTCGCTAATTCGAGACTTTGAGTCTCGCAATTTCACGATCCTTGTTGTCGAGTTTCTCGACCCTCTACTGTCGAAACCCGAAATGTTGATTCACCGAAATGTATTCAACAAAGACTGGCTTCTCACAGAACTTTTCATCAATTCGGAGTTTCTAACTTCGCGAATCCGAACGCAAGGCTCCCAGTCTGTCGACCTCCAAACCCCAAAAGAGTCAACAAGGTTTGACTCCACCTATTTGATGAGGACACGCCACCTATCCACTCAAAAACTTTCTATCTCTGACGTGGACTCCTGCCACCTGTCACTCTTCCCATTTTTCGAGACTCTCTATCCCAAAGCGCTGCCTACTCCGTTTCCCGACACCCGAAGTGCCAAAATCCCTAAACTCCACGCCAATCCTTTTCGCAACTCGTGACTTCAGGACTTTCATTCCGATGCACTCAACTCCCTATCGTCAGGATCCCCGAAATGTCGAAATGATCTGACGACTTGTGCAAAGCACGATCAACAGTCCATGTTGATTCTGGATCCTAGAGTGATGAGTTTGCCTACCTCTAACCACCCTGCAACTTCTCTGGATCCTATGGTCCTCGTGACTTTGTGAATTCTCCACAGATAATTTCGACCGCTCATTTCTCCTGGACAGCTTCTGCGAGATGAATCAGCGTCCTCCCTCCTGAGCTTTACTTCTGTGAAATAATTTCTATCCTGTCTCCCTTTGAAGTAGTTCGACCTTTTTCCTCCTTTGAAGTGTTCAAAGGTATTATCCCTCCTGAGCTTTCACTTACAAACTCAAATCTCCAAAGGAATCCTGCACGCACTCCTTGCGGCACTCTTTCAAATACTTCAAAGTATTTGATTCTTTGACTCTATGCACCTTCTGCAACAGCAATCCTTCAACTCATCCCTTGGTTGGTAAGTTATAAGTTTTCAACCAGCCTGCGCACACCTTGGACAGCTTCTGTGCTTCACTTGCACTTCTGCTGGAATGAGAACAATGGTAACCCTCCTGAGCTTTCAGAGATAAAATCTAAACCTTTGTCAATGCACTCCTTACAGGAAGTCTCACTCAGGAAGAGAAACAATTGAAACTCATTCTCTCTTTCTCTCTCTCAGACTTCAAATATTCCACATAAAGTCATACATTCACACAGTATTAAACAAATGCATAACAGAGAGAATAAACCAACTATCAGCATACCATTCATCATGTATACACAGAAAACATCATAACACCATGAGTCTCATTCAAAGCTTCTTATATTAATTCAAGCTCATGTACATGGGTCTTTCTACAGCTCTCTATGTAGCTCTCTTCTTCTGTGATATGCTAATAATACAACAATACAAGAATGAGGGTGTCTATATCATTTTTTCCTCCTACCCTCTAAACTGTCTAATCTATTAATTCAAACCTACCTACTTTCATTAACTGGGCTTAAAATGCCTTAATGTTTTACAGATGAGATCAATCGCTCAAGATCTGTTTACAACCTCCAAGATATAAATGCAAGTACGCCATCTTCCTAACTATTACATTAATATCCACTCTCTTAAACTTTCGAAACATTTCAAAACGTGAAAAAAAATGTGTGTTGTTCTTTCTAGTTGTCCTTTGCCTCCACGCTCGCTTGATTGCTTACGATGCTCCTGCATCATACTCCCTCACTTGAAAATTTTCATGAACTCCTGTTCATGAGCTCTTGCACATTCTGTCCATGCTTCTAAATTTCTGCTTCATCTTCCCAACTGGAATCTTCAACTGGGTGTCCCTTCCACTTGACCAAGTATTCAAAATACTCTTTTCTCATGGTCTTCCTGCTTACTCTCTTATCAATTATACTTTCCATCTATGGATTTTCAGATACCAGCATTTTTTTGGTCCACTGAACCTCTTTCTGTTCATTTTCTTCTCCTACTTCTTCAGTTCTGTAAGGGTACAAATCCGCAACATTGAATATCGGTGAAATTTTGATCCCATCGGGTAATTCAATCTCATATGCATTTGCCCCAAATTTCTTCATGACTCTGCATGGTCCAATCTTTTTCATCTTCAGTTTGTTATATGTTCCTCTTGGGAACCTTTCCTTCCTCATATGTGCAAGAATCAAATCACCAACTTCAAATTGAAGTTCTCACCTATGTTGATCTACTCTGCGCTTGTACTCTTGGCTTGAACTCTGCAATCGCTCCTTAATTTTGTTGTGAAGCTCCTCCATTGATTCTGCAAAGTCCTCTGCACTAGCACTCCTGAATTCAGCTTGTTCCAAATCTTTCAATTCAAAAACTCCCCTTGGCTGCATTCCATATACATTCTGGAATGGACTCTGCCCTATGCTTCTATTGATCGAATCATTATAAGCAAATTCCACCTGTGACAGAATATGATCCCACTGACTTTGATGTTCAGTCACTAGGCTCCTCAACAAATCTCCCAAGCTCTTATTCATGACTTCTGTCTGCCCATCCATCTGAGGATGATACGTTGAGCTAAATGAAAAATGTGTGCCCATCTATTTCCATAAAGTCCTCCAAAAATGTCCTACGAACTTGGTATCTCGATCAGAAACAATGCTCCTTGGAAAACCATGAAGTCTGACGACTTCTTTGAAAAACAAGTTCGCAATATGAGTTGTGTCGCTGGTTTTCTGGCATGGTATGAAATGTTCCATCTTGKAAAATCTATCGACTACCACAAAGATTGAATAATATCCTCTTTGTGTCCTTGGCAGTCCCAATATAAAATCCATACTCACTGCATCCCACGGCCTTCCTGGTATGGGTAATGGCTGGTATAACCCTGTGTTCTRCCTTTTCCCTTTTGTGTGCTGACAAATCCTGCATCTGTCCACAAATTTCTTAACATATGTCCTCATTCCTGGCCAAAAATACGAGCCATTCAATTTTGAGAATGTCTTTTCATGACCAAAATGTCTGGCCAATCCTCCATTGTGTTTTTCCTTTAGCAGATTCTCCCTCATGGAGAATTTTGGAATACATAGTTGATTGCCCCTGAATAATAATCCATCCTGGATCATATATTCAGTCCATTGGTTTCTGTCCCTGAGAATTGGATTCTCAGATGCCTCATACGCTTCCTTAAAATCTAGGTCTTCCTTATACATTTCTTTGAGGTTATCAAAACCCAAAGTTTTGACTCTGAATTCTTGTATAAGCAAACACTTCCTGCTCAAAGCATCAGCAACTTTGTTAGCAGTTCCAGAAATATGCTTAATCACAAAAGTAAAATTCTGCATGTATTCAACCCATTTAGCATGATTTTGGTTCAGCTTCTCCTGCTGAGTTATGAATTACAAAGCGTGACTATCGTTGTACAAAACAAACTCTTTAGGAACCAAATAGTGTCTCCATTTCTTCAGCACTTGTATGACAGCATAAAATTCTTTGTCATATGTTGAGTATTTAATCTTTGCTTCATTCAATTTCTCACTGAAGTATGCAACCGGCCTATTGTCCTAGCTCAAGACCGCTCCAATTGCAAACCCACTCGCGTCACACTTGACCTGGAATGTCTTTCTGAAATCTGGCAAAACCAAAATTGGTTGCTCTGTGATCTTCTCTTCAGCAGGTTGAAACTCTTCTCTGCTTCCTCTGTCCAGTGAAAAGATTTGTGTCTTTTCTTCACTGTATCCATCATTGGTGCGCTAATCCCACTGAAACTTCTGATGAATTTCCTGTAGAAACTAGCTAAACCATGGAAGCTCCAAACTTCAAACACACCATTCGATGACGGCCAATTCTTAATTGCATTTACCTTTTCCAGATCCATCTTTAACTCATTTGCAGAGATAACAAAACCCAAATAAATGAGTTATGTCCTCATAAATGATGATTTTTTTCATATTAATCAGCAATTTCTCTTGCTGTATTCTCCTCATCACTATAGCTAAATGTTTTAAATGCTCTGCTTCTGTCTTGCTGAAAATCAATATATCATCAAGATATACGATAACGAATTTTCCAATGAAATCCTTCAGGACTTCGTTCATCAATCTCATGAAAGTACTGGGTGCATTTGTTAGGCCAAATGGCATGACAATCCATTCATATAGCCCCTCATTTGTCTTGAATGTTGTCTTCCATTCATCACCTTCTCTCATACGAATCTGATGATACCCACTTTTCAAATCAATCTTTGAAAAGAATCTTGCTCCACTCAAGCAATCCATCAAGTCATCCATCCTTGGCAATGGAAATCTATATCTGATGGTAATATTATTGATTTCTCTTGAGTTGGTACACATTCTCCAGCCTCCATCTTTCTTCGGGCTGAGCATTGTTGGAACAGCGCATGAACTCAAGATTTCTCTAATCAATCCTTTGTCCATTAAATCCTGGACTTGTCTCTTGACTTCTTCATTCTATTGCAGCGTCAACCTATACACTGCTTTATTTGGTAAACTGGCTCTAGGTATAAGATCAATGTGATGGCTTATACTTCTGATCGGTGGCAATGAATAAGGTAGTTCGTCCACTACTATATCAGCGAACTCTTCCAGCAACTTCTGGATTTCTTCTAGTAAATCATCCACTGTACTGGTCAAAACAATTCTAGGCTTCCTGACCATAACAAATTGTGTGTCTTCCTTCTTCTTAACCTCTTTAAGAAGTTCCTTCCCACTCATGAGAAGTACAGTGTTGCTTGTCTCTGTTTTTACTTCTTTGCCCTTAATCAGCAACAACATGTGCGTCCTCCCATTCTTCTCCAGGGTGTATGTGTTCTTTCTCCCATCATGAACCACATTTATGTCATATTGCCATGGTCTACCCAGCAATAGATGACAAACATCCATGGGAATGACATCACATAGTATTTCATCCTTATATCCTCCTATTTTAAATTCAACTAAACATTGTTTAGTGACATTTACCTGATGTCCTTTTTGTAGCCATGAAACTCTGTATGGGATTGGATGTACAATAGTCTCTAGCTCCAACTTTTCTACCATCTCTGTAGATATGATATTGTTTGTGCTACCACTATCCACGATGACTTTACATACTTTGTCTTTTGTTTTGCAAGCAGTCTGAAACAGACTGTTCCTTTGGGCTAGGTTCTCTGCCTCCTTTTCTAGCGTTAAGAGAACTTTCCTCATCATTAAAGATCTTCCACCCTCAGCATTTTCTGCCTCAACATTTTTTCCTTGAGATTCGGCAATGTGAGTTTCACCACCTTATTTCTTCCTATCTGGACACTCATAAGATTTATGTTTGTTCTTCCCGCAGACAAAACATTTCACTTCACCTCCTCGGTCTCTTCCTCTTCCTCTAGCTCGAGGAAAAGTATTTCTATCAGCATACTGCCCTCTCTGTGAGATTTCTCCTCTCTCATGCTGAGATTGAGGTTTCTTCTCTTCTTCTTGAGGTCTCTGAGTTCTGTCTTGGGAAATTGTTTTGCCTATGGCTTGACTTCTACCTTGGCCTCTTTGACCTTGCTTTCATCTTAGCTTCTCTTCAGCTTTCAGATCCATATGATAAGCATATTCTACATTTCGAATGATCATCATGCTCATCTCATCTTGAATGCCATATCTCAGGCCATTCATGTATCTGGCAACCTTTTCATCATCGCTTTCCCGATGACCTGCTCTGATGTTTATCTTATATAACTCTTCAGTGTATTCCTTCACTGACATCAGCTTCTGTCTCAAATTCTGCATCCTCCGAAACAGAGTGATTTGATAATCCTTCGGTATGAATTTGGCTTTCATCTTTGCAACCATTCTATCCCAACTTTTGATTTTTTGCTTGCCTTTGCAGCGTCTGTCAGCCTGCAGTTCATCCCACCATAGTGTTGCATGCCCTTTAAGTCTGGTGATAGCATGTTTGACCTTCCTATCTTCCTCGACATCCTCATAGTTGAAGCATTTATCCAGAGATCTAATCCAGTCTAGAAGCTCTTCAACGTCCAAGTTTCCCTCATATACTGGAATGTCCATTTTTTCCCTGGCACCTATCCTTGCAACAGCCCTGAATAAATGTTCATCTGCAGCATCTTCGACTGCGACTTCTTCTCCTTCATGTCCAGCTTCATTTTCACTGTCAGCCTCACTGATATCCCCAGTGTCAATTGTGCGCCTCTGTGTTGTTTCCATGGCATCAAGCCTAGCACATAATTCGCACATTTCCCTCTCCACTGCTGGATCAGGCACTGGCCTATCTCTTCTTCTCGGCGGCATGGCTGAGAAATATTCCCCTGTTCTCTCTGCTACAGAAAGAAAAGAACTTTTTATGTGCTCTGATACCATTTATGGTGCAGACCCCCGAACCCTCGGGTCGAGGTCCATGCAGGATCGATCTAAATCTGCCCCTGAGTCAAATTGACTCTTTGATATTCCCTTGAGTAATATCTTATACATTCACGGTGTATCCACAGGTCCTTATGAATTGAGCCTGTGTGAACAAACACCAAGCACCAACCCAAATCTCCTTGACCACAATAACATCATGCCCTTCGCTAATTTGGGACTTCAGGTCTCATAATTTCGCGATCCCTATTGTCGAGTTTCTCGGCCCTCTACTGTTGAAACCCGAAATGTCGATTCACCAAAATGTATTCAACAAAGGTTGGCTTCTCACAGAACTTTTCACCGATTCGGAGTTTTAGACTTCGCGAATCCGGACGCAAGGCTCCCAGTCCGTTGACCTCCGAATCCCGAAACAGTCAACAAGGTTTGACTCCACCTATTTGACAAGGACACGCCACCTGTCCACTCAAACGCTTTCTATCTCTGACATGGACTCCTGCCACCTGTCACTCTTCCCAGTTTTCGGGACTCTCAATCCCAAAGCGCTGCCTACTCCATTTCCCGACACCCGAAGTGCCAAAATCCTGAAACTCCACGCCAATCCCTGTCGCAACTCATGACTT